>JAFIRS010005530.1:0-55104 GCA_018342105.1 Gonioctena quinquepunctata
ATCAGAACACTCATCAACAACCCCACACAACTCTAAAAGAGACATCCCCACCCCATTTCCAGTAGATGGGGGTGTGAAGGTCACTGCGCACTTGACCATCAGCACACTCATCAATACTCGCAGTTCACTCTTAACTCTCTCACAGGACAAACACCCTCCTCGCTTGGAGAGTGTAAGGATTCATGAAGGTCATGACTACACAGAATATGTATGCCTACACCACAACATTAGTCAAGGTCAAACAAACATCGAGATCAAATCTTTTGGTTGCCGAAACAAATCCAACATCAAAACTCAAGGTCAAATCTCAAAGTCAAAACTTAATGTTATGAATCTCAAGGTCATATTCAAGGTCAAAACTGAAGTCGAATCTCAAAGTCGACCAAACCCAATGTCAAAACTCAATGACAAATCTCAAAGTCAAATCTCAAGGTCAAACACACACACTGCACACCTGCAGCCATTCAAGGTCACACGTGACGTCATAGTGGTGGGGGAGACCCAGAACCGGCTTAAATCTCCTACTTATTGTCATCGGTCCTCGATGAATCTACAAAGATTGAATGAAATCTGACCGTTTAAAGTGGGTCAAAATCGCTCCCAAAGGAGTCGGTTGCAAACAAACAAACATACAAGTGAAACTTTGAAAGTAATATAAGGCGTGTAAAAACAGACTCTTGTCAGTTCAGTTGATTATTGTGCAGCGAAACAAGTAGTTATTCATATTAGCGATATCAAGGTGAATTGCTAATTCAGTGCGATACATTTTAGTGGTAAACTGTGATTGAGTATCTTATTGTCAGAGTGCATTATTGTGTTTTATTTTCGAAGTGTAATGAACGTACATTGATTAATGGAGTATTATTTGTTTCAATAAACGAACCCCAGTTAGATCGAGAATGATATCTCAAACAACGAATTGATGGGCATGAAAGCACAAGCAACAAATCTTATAAACGAAAGGAATAAAAATGAGCTGATCATGCTATCGACAAATTTCACCAATTTGATTTTCAAAATACAAGCATCCCCACCCTATTCTCAGAAAGAGACTATTGCGCAAAATGATAGTAATTAAAAATTATGATCTCAGCAACAACAAACGAACTGAAAATCTCAACTCGAGTGTATGTATCCAATATTCCACCATCTCCTCCCTATCGCTTCACCGACTTCATAGCTCCATAAACGAAGTAGAAAAATGAAAAAAAAAACAACCACAGATCTGATTATTGGAAATAGCTGATTAAAGCTCTACGACAAGCAAGTACACAGAAACAACAAAACCAATTGAAATTGATTGATATACTTTCAACCCTTAATGTGTCCAAGGCTGCGCAATAACTCCAGTTCTTCATTGGCAAGGACCAGAATATTTTCAGGTCACAAATCTTCCAGATAACAAAACTTCTTTGGGCGAATTGCAAAGTCCAATTTGAGTGTAAAGTTTTCATGTATCGTTGCAAACGAAACGCTTCTGAGCAACGTTTTCATGAAGTCCAAACCGCTGGACCTATTAAGCTGAAATTTTGACAGCATATTCCTATAATGACTTAAATAATCACCAAGAAAGATTTTTTGATATTCCTTCCTTAAGGGGGGGAAAAGGATGAAAGTTTGAATAGAAGTGCCGTCAGTTTTGACGTTAGGGTTTTAAAAATTGGTATTTGGGATCTTTGTTACAAAGGTAGGAATAAGTGTTTCAATATTTTTGGAAATTGAACCACGAAAGTAAGTTTTGTAGTTCGACTCATGGAAATTGGTTTTTTTGGCTTTTATTTTCGGAATAGTGGTTTTCTAAAATTGAACCATGAAGGGGGTGAAACGGAGTTTGAAAGTTTGTATAGGAGTACCGTTAGTTGGGGTCATGAAAATTGGTGTTTCGTCTATCTGTTACAAATAAAGAAATCGTGTTTTACCTTTTTTGAAATCACATCCCTAAAGGAATGAAAAGGGGTTGAATCGTTTGTATGGAAAATCTTATTCCATTGTGCGTAATACTTATTTTTGCAAATAAGGGAATGAAACACGTTCCGATATCATCTCTTGGGAAAATGCAATAAAGTGGAAAGTTTGTATGGAGAAAACGTATGCTGGCGGATCAATCTGAAACATTGAATATTCCTCAGAACTATATCAGGCAATAATACCACAAACGTCGCTTACAAAGAGGTATTAGGAATGTTTACAGTTTCAGATACCGTCATTTAGGTTTCATGTGTACTCTGTAATGTTAACGTGGTGCCATATTTACCAAACTTGTATTTTGTGATTTTCTTACATCGAATAAGAAAAGCGTTTGGAAAAGTATGACTTTTTCGGAATCCATGCGGGCAAATCTGGTGACATGAGTTAGTAATATTTATTTTTCAATATACCACGTTTTTAAAACGGGCTAAAAACTATGAAATAATTTCTCCTAGCCCCATACAGATTCCTTACCCCATAGAATTATCAATTGCATGCGCCCCACGTTTTTCGTTTTAAATCTTACAACTATTTTCATAGCTATTAAAAATTCACAATCACAAATTTTCAGAACAATCTCTATGGGGTTTGGGATCTGTATGGGGATATGAATTTGTATGGGGGGACCGGAGAAATTATTTCGTACTTTTTAGTCCATTCTAAAATTGTGGTATATTGAACGAAATATCTAAATAATAATTCATCTCATTCAACTCTGTGTCGCTTATTGTCCCTATTGAATTTTCCTTTCTGGGTATTCGGATTTTTTTATAGTGTTTTTCCGTTTCTATTCTCGAGTTTTTTATTACCTCGTTTCTCTTGCCTATTTTCTGGATCTAAAAATTTTTCTTCATCTTTTCCTTTTTGATTTCCATTGATTACTAGATTTTTCTCGTTGGTTTTTGCGGCTCGTTTGGTTTGTTCAACCTATGTTTAGATGTCCATCTAGATATTTCATTCTTAGCCGATATGTCTTCAATTTCAATTTTTTGTTGCAGGATTTCTGTTTCAGTTTCTCCTCGTGCGATGCCTGTAAGGTCGAGAATTGCAATGGGATTCACTATCGCGGAGCACACTTTATATCGCAAAACAACGTCCACTCATCACCGGTATGGAGAGATTGTGCGTTCCTGACCTCACTTTTTGTGATCAAAAAAAAAATACATAAACAAGAAAACGAGTTTGTATTGTATTGTCATCAAGGTCTGAGCCATTTCCGAAGTTTCATGTCTCTAGCTCATTGGGAAGTTAGTTTAAAATCGATTGCAAGATTTGTACCGGACCGACACATAAGGGAACTAATAAAAACGTTGTAATAATAGAAATAAATGTATATATATATATATATATAAATATATATATATATATATATTGTTATGATGGGTTGATTATATAATTTTAAATTTGTATATATTTTTGGTGAATTTATTTCATAGATTATATTTATGAATCCCTATCATAACAAATGAAAAATACCGGCTATGTTATGTTACCTTTTCCTTTTTCAAACCCTTTTACCTTAGCCCAGCTCAGTCAGGTACGCCTATGAACATGAATCACTCCTTCTCAGTAGCCGGTTCCTGTAATCGGTGTTGCCTAATATGGCACTGATGATTCAATAAGAAATGCTGTTCAGTGGAGAAAAGTGAGGTTGGACATTGAAAAATAAACACCAGTTTTGCAAAGAATAATCAAATTGGTTGGTTTTTATCCAAATCAAAACTTATAAATACCCTACTCTGCGATAGCTACCTTATACTAGCAAAACAATGATATAAAATAGTGCAGTTTGGATGATTGTGACAATGAAAACTTGAGGAAGAAAGTTCGAACTTATTATCAGTCTTTTTGCATGGAATTTCATGAAAGTTCAACCCAAAACAATATAACTAGTGGTTTAGACACGTAAAGTTCTTGGTTTAATGTGAAAGTAGCACTTTGATGAGTTCGGATATTAGTATACCTTGTTGCTGCCTTTCTATTGAAGTTTCCAGTCCGGTGGACGTATTTCTGGAATCTCAATGACAGCTCACCTGCACTCCTTCCAAGACCAGGTAGGTGGAATTTTTATTGACTATTTACTTCTTCAGTTCTGCTTTTCGAAAATTTTTCTCGTTCGAGAATTTTTACTGATAGGTTTTCTTGTATTATCTATAATGCTTCACTTAAAATTTTCTACGTGGATTCACCTTTTGAACTTTTTTCAATCTCCAAAAATTGTTATCCTGATCCATAGCAACACTCACAAAAAAAATTTTTCACAGATTTTCGAATTTGTATCACTTTCTACCAAATTATATGCTGTTCTAATTAGTATTAATTATTTCAATAATGATATCTAATTCTAACTCTTACATACTATTTACAAATTCATATAAAATTATATTTTTTCAATTTCTGCCATTACATTTGATTGTATATCACACTTCACCCACACAAACTCTTTCGAATCCTATTGGTGGGTTTTCTGTTGATGTGAATTGTCATACAGGATGTTCAAAGCTTATCTATACGTTGATCTTACTTTAATTCAATGTTTGTTATAAATTTCAATTTTGATATGGTTTAATCGTGGATTTTTATTAGATATATCGTTGGATATATAATTTTGTTATCAGAACCACTTCAGGAATGCCCTCTTTATACATATGTATCAACTGGAGCACAGTATAAGGTTCTATAGTAGTAAAAAAGGTAAAGAAAATTGTAAAATAACATAGCATTGACGATGATAATAAAAATAACTAATAATAATAACTAATAATAATATATATATATATGTATATATATATATTTATATATAAATATATATATATATACAAAAAGGTGAATTTGGAAATTTTTAGTAACTGAAGATTATCCTTGGGGTTGCAGTCATATAATATATTGGCCTGATGAAGTAAAACTCTTGTTTATCTTGTCGAGCTTTCGAAAATTTTATTTTCTTTTTCAAGACATCTGAAAACATTAATGGTGTTAAAATAACACTGAAAATATGATAAAATCGACTTACTAATGTGAGGTTTGTATCAAAAACTAGCTGATGCATGTCCTTAAACATCATAGGAGAAAACAAACAAAAAGAGTTGTTTTTTTTGGCACTGGATACATTGAAAAACATCGGAGAAAAACCAAAAACAACACACATACACAACATTGATTATAAAAAACTGGACTACTTGAAGCACGAATTTGTTCATGTGCTCAGGTTATACATATTTCACTTAATTTAAAAAATTTGCTCGTTGAACAGTCACACATGGTTCAGTATGAGCACAGGTCGGAAACAAGAAATTGTCGATGTCAACTTCATCTGTTCAATCGGTTGTCATGTCAATTTCTTGTGTGCACTGATCCATGTGTTCAGTTCACAGAACGACAACTTAAATTTCTATGAAGGGTGATGAATTCGATGATATTCGACGCGGATATGTTTGTTCTAGTTCAAGAATATAATTGTAGATAATATTAAATTTGTTATATCGCTCTTATTCATGCTGTTGCCTTATTGATGTAAACCATTTCCAAAATTCCTTCTGAGATAGTTGTTCCATGTAAACTGTTGGGTTATTATAATATGAATGCTTAATGCTGTGCTCACAAGGCACAGCTGTTTTTAAATATTGCAGTCACTCTTATGTGTTATAATGCGTCCTGAAGGTTTCGGCTAGTCTGGACAATATAGACTTTATCACATTCAAACATGGTAATTTTTAAATTACATTGGTTTGTTCTAATTCAGAAAGAGGTGTTGTTTGGTATAAAGATGGCTACTAGTTTCACTTTTATTTTTCTATACCAAAGTATCTGCTTTGAATATGTTAGTGAGCTTTGGTGTTAATTCTTGTATATATGGAAGGGTTCGATATTTGTAGGAAATTGCTACTTGGGCATCTTCAATATTGTTGTTGTTATTATTAGTATTGATATTATTCAAAGTATTGCTGTTACTTGCATTATTAGAGTTGTTTGAGTCCTGACTGGATTCAATGTTGTGTGTCCCGTCAGGACTTAAACAACTCTAATAATGCAAGTAACAGCAATACTTTGAATAATATTATTAATAATAATAATAACAACAACAATATGCCCGAGTAGCAATTTCCTACAAATATCGAATTCTTCCATATATAAAAAAATTAACACCAAAGCTCACTAACATATTCAAATTAGATACTTTGCGTATAGCGAAAAAAAACGTAAAACTAGTAGCCAGTCTTTATACCGAAAAAAAAACATATCTTTCTACATTAGAACATACCAATGTCATTTGCAAATTACCATGTTTGAAATGTGATAAGGTCTACATTGGCCAGACTAACCGAAACCTTTCAGGACGCATTATAAGACATAAGAGTAACTGCAATATTAAAAAAACAGCTGTGCCCTTGTTGAACACAGCATTAACGAAAATCCTTTCATTATTCATAATAACCCAACAGTTTTAGCAGTGGAGAACAATTATCTCAAAAGAAATTTCTTGGAAATGGTTTACATCGATAAGGAACATAACAGCATGAATGAGAGGTCCGATATAACAAATTTCAGTATTATCTATAATTATATCCTTAAACTAGAACCAAACAGTACTTCCGCATCGAGTTCATCATCGAATCACCCTTCATAGAAATTTGAGTTGTCGTTCTGTGAACTAAACACATGGATCAGTGCACCCAAGGAATTGACATGACAACTGATTGAACAGATGAAGTTGACATCGACAATTTCTAGTTTCCGACCTCCCTTCAGTTCTGTGCTCACACTGAACCATGTGTGAATGTTCAACGAGCAAATTTTTTAAACTTAGTAAAATATGTATAACCTGAGCACATGAACAAATTCGTGCTTCAAGTAGTCCAGTTTTCTATAATCAATATTGTGTGTGTGTGTTGTTTTTGTTTTTTCTTCAATGTTCTTCAATGTATCCAACATTCCAGTGCAAAACAAAAACAACTCTTTTTGTTTAAGGACATGCATCAGCTATTTTTTTATACAAACCTCACATTAGTAAGTCGATTTTATCATATTTTTAGATAAACAAGAGTTTTAGTTTATCAGGCCAATATATTATATGACTTCATATCACTGTTACGCAAAAACCAGCCGCTTTGCACCCCATTTTTGAACTTCCATACTACTCTGAGAAAACTCCCCTCCCCGCATGTGTTTTTGGTGGCTGTAATAACATTTACAACGCTTGATTTCAGTACCACCTGCCCGCTTTCGCAGTACAATTTGCTTGCCATATTATTTTGTACTAGCTTGAAACTGCCGTCAGCCGTCCCGTTAGTACAAAATTTGTTGAATAGAATGAAACTATTTGCTATGTTTGAAGAAAGAGTATTTCATCGTAACTTTGAGTAGAACCATCTAATGCGCAGTTAACACCCAGGTATTGCGCCCAGTCAATAGCAAGTAAAGTCTGTCCTTCTGGCCCTGGCGTAGGCAATACTATGATAACCCCTGGAGTGTTTTCTTTTCTTCACTGAGACTGCCTGGAGTAGTGTCCTTCCCACTATAACTGAAGGTGGCGCCCAAGTCAAATCAGAAACAAGTGACAGGCGCCATAGTTTGCTTGTAGAGGGAAAATACCCTTACATTGAAATATTCCAAATATTCTTATTAATTTCCAGGACCTATGATTATAATCAATAGATTAACTGAAACGTCGAGATGAATAAGAAATATCGCGGCTTCCATTCTTTTTTCAACTTTATTGAAAAATTGAGTCAGAAAAGTTTTCAACAACTTGTTTTTGATGTGTTTTTGGAATAGGTCAACGCAAGTTTTTCCATCACTCAGCCAAATCTGAACTAACCGATGTGCTTTTTGTTTTTTATTTTAATTCTGCTGATCTTCGTTGCTTTCTCAACTGAAGCCAAGAACATATTAAAAAACATCACTGAAAAAGTAGCGAGGGGGAAACAACTCTTTAAATAGGTGTACAAGCTGACATTTAAATATTTCAATACGACTTTAAGTACCAAAATATCTTAAATATACTTAAATTATTTCAATACGACTTTTTAAGTACCAAAATATCTTAAATATACTTAAATTATTTCAATATCAGTTTCAGTACTTCAGTATCAACAAATACCGCTTCATACTTTAAATATTACTTTTATTCAAAAAATTTCCACTTTATTCTTTAAAATATCCACAATATATTTAAAATATTTCAATATTTGTCAGTATTCCCAAGAAATACCTACTTATACAATATCCTTTTCAGCCCTCGAATATATTTAAAATATTTGGGATGCAGTTCAGTGTTCAGTACCGACATTTTCTTGCATAATTCGTTTATTCGTTAGTGTGTGTCTAGCTGGCAGGTTGATACAGGTTGTAGGTAATATTCGAGTTGAACTGGTGAACTTGATACTTTTGTGGCAGTTTGTTGTTTCTTATTAAAAATATGTCTTCAACAGGTGAGTTTTGTGATTTCTTCGTAATTTTAATCTTATGTTATTTATCTAATTATAATTAATACTTAGAGGTTATATATTAACAAACCAGGCATTATTTGAATTTTTTGTGGCAATGATGGAATAAGTAATAACCTTTAGTTCTATGCAACGTTTTTTTTGGGTGGTTCCTGGTGTACTGCGCGGCGGGAATTTGAAGTACAGATTTAATAGATAGCTTTTGTGGTATGGGTTTCGGCGGTCGGCGGCCGTTGACGACGCTATTATGATTTAAATTTATGATTGAAGTTGGAGGAGAGGACACACGAACATGATCATTAACTGGATAGAATGGTTCGTTTTTGCTTTCGCAGGAGTTTCAGGGCACATAGAGCGTTGGGCCTTCAGGGTGGTTTGAGCGCACGGCTGGATAAGGTTTATCAAAAGACGTTTGCGTCGTGGACATATAATACGACAAATAAATAATTAGAAATAATAATTTTGGAAATTGCGAAAAAAAATTGTGCCTATTTTAATTCTTTTTTTGCGACTTGAATATTTTAATCATTTCCCGCGGGATCTGTATCTATTGTAATCGACATGCTATGAGTTATTGAAAAATGGTTAAGTCAATATTACTGTGGGTGATTTGGCAGTAAATCCTCGTTTATTTTTATGGAAGTACGTGATGGTAGCAAAAGCAAATAGGTACAGTGATATTTTGATTTTGCAGGTTTCTCACAAGAAATCAAAGATGCCTTCGATATACCGGATTTTATTATTAATTCACTCAATATAAGTGGGTATAACAATAGGATAGTTTTATCCACTATCTCCGAAGATTATATCCACCAGTTGGAGAAATTTGCTAGAGAAGAGTTTTCAAGTATGATAGATATCACTGATGAAAACGAGCGAAAAACATATTTTGGTTTATTCAGTTCTGATTACGAAAAGTTTAAAATCCCATGTGGATATAGAAGGACACTTTTGTGTTTTAAAGGATCATATTACTGAACTGAACTATTCCAGTCAGTCTCTCCAAAGTAAGAAGAGAAGGGCTGAATCACAAACTGCTAATTGGAATAAAAAGTCTGACTCGGATTCACAAGATATGAACAAATCCAACCGAGAATTCAACATTTGAAGAACGACTCAAACTGAATAAACAGTTAATTACATAAAGTATTTCAGGAAGAAAGAAAATTTAAAATGATATAAAGAAATTGATTTCGATGTGAAGATAACTGTCAATGCTCTGGATTCTTCATCCACGAGTAATGATGCCTCTGCTTTAATACCATGTTTTATTTGCAATTTAGAAGTAAGAGTGTCTACATATTCAATGGGTAGCAAATACTATTGGACCCTGTCAAATTTTTATAAATATATAAAAAAAACATTTAGATAAAAAATCATCAAAAAATGGTTGCTGACAATTTTAGATACATTTGTATCAAAAGCATCCACTTCTGGGCAGCCTGGCAATGGACCCGATGATACAAATATATCCGAGGAAAATGGTTTAGACTAAAATTTTTTGAAATGTTGGTAATCAGGTAGCCAACATTCTCTGCTCAAAAAATTTGGCTGCAATACCTCAAATAATAAAAACAAAAATGGAAACAAATGAAGTATAGTCGTAGAGAAAGGAGTAGACGAAAACGAGATGTGGCATCGTTGGATGAACGATAATCAATTTTAACAAGGTTTTTTTCGATTATAAATGATATCTTATATGTCATTGATAAAGAACCAGATAATATAAGCAGAGAATTATGTGAAAATGTTGAGAAATTATCATTAACGAAATCGAAAGCATAAGAATTGCTCATTAAAGCTGCAGAAAACAACGCTAAAAAATCTACAGTACAGTACAGTAGATACGCCTACTTGATCATGGCAAACACATTACTCTAATCGCCGAAAAGTACTATGCAATTGCATATAGCGATAGCTGGTATATTGGGAGATTAATGGAATTGAAGGAAAAACTTGTTGTTATCAAATTTTTGAAATATGATCTTGATTCGTTTGTGTGGCCAATGAAGGACGACATACAGGAAGTGTCGATTGAATTAGATTAGAAATTATATTAGAAATACTTTTTGAAGATTATCTACAATAAAGAACGTACATATCCTACAGAAAAACTATTCAAAGAGATACCTATTCTCGAACTGAAAAAACTTTATTTTTATAAGATTCTCTGCTTTTATATAAAAATAGAAAAGAATTAAAATACATAAAACATGAACATTACACAAACAAAAGAAGGAGTTTTTTAAAGAAAATACTACAAAAACGATTGGTCAGAAGTCATTCTACTACACAGCCCCAAAACTGTTTTGTCAGGTTCCACAGACCATCAGAGATATAAATAATACTTCTCTTTCCAAAAAAAAAATTAAAGTTTGGTTGCAAGATTTGTCTATAGAAAACATGGTGAAAATTATCAATATTTCCGTATGATGTATGATTCATCATTCATCATAGCCGAAGTCAATTATATTGGTACTAATCCAAATTTCTGTTAATTATTTTTCATGATTTCTTTCACATAGTTTATTGTATTTTCTGTATTTTACTTTGTTATTGTATTTTATTGTATATTTATCGATTTTCATTTATTATTGGATTACTTTATATTTATTTATAGTAGTGGCATTTTGTATCTATACATTTTTACATTTACACAATTTTAAAATTTTTCATTATTACATTCTTACATTTTTACATTGAATTTTTTTTACATTTTAACAATTTTACATTTTTATATTTTCACACCTTTACTTTTCTACATTTTTGCATTTGTACATTTTCTAATTCATATTTTTATATTTTCACATCTTTAACATTTAACATCTTTACATTTACTCATTTTACATGTTTGGATTTACCTATTTTACATGTTTTTAATTCATATATTTTTATATTTTATACTCACTTCATTCATTCAGCATATATTCATTCATTTGTTTCGATTTATTGGCAAGATATTAATATATAGGTTAGGAATGCCCACAACAAGTTTTCTTCGTGGGATATCTCCGATTTATTTTCATTTTTTTTCATCATTCATGTCTATGCCTGTAACTTTAATGAAAATAAATATATTATTATAATTTATTTTCGAAGGTCCAATATCTTTGCAAGGTTCTCATCCGTTTCAACTCAGTACTTAGTCCATCATTGAACAAAATCCACAAAAAGTACAAATCTTTCAAAAAAGAAATTGGACTCAATTAGGAATTTGTCTGAACCACTTAAGGATTATTTAAGTGTAATTATATTTTTTATTCAACACTTTTTTTTTACTCACCAACTGTGATATTTTATACATGTCATGAAAATTGACCTATCTTTGAGGTTTTTCATTATAAAATGGTTTCGATGATATTATTGGTTAATATTTATTTGTGCACTCGTACACTATGTCTGTTTTTTCAGTGTAAGCATAAGTAAACTGGACCGCAAAAATAGTAGTAATTTTTTCTGGTAGATTGTTCCTAGAGATGATCTGAAGTTTTATCAGCATATCTTGTTTTTAGTTTGACACTTAAACTTTTATTTATTATATTATTATGTATTATTTATTTTATTTATGAATAAATATTTATTTTGGAATAGGTTTTTTTCAGTTATTTTCCCTGATCCTCAAATGGAGGATTTTTGAATGAAATATAATGTGTCCCAATACTTTGAAAACGTGCATTTTAAGTTCTCACCAACAGATATACACTTTAGGTATTTTTGTAAAAAACACGGGTTAAATTATACCAAAATCGTTGATTCCTTTAGTTCAATATAGCTTCATCACGTTTTTATTACCTTAATTACACCAAATATTCTATTCACTATGTTCCATTTATTTTCATTGCATTTCCATTTATTTACTAAGTACATTTCCAGTATTTTCAATACCTTCAGTATATTTTAATTATTTTCAATACATCTCTGGTACTTCAAATACCTTCAATGTACTTAAATTATTTAAATACATTTTCAGTACATTAAATATTATCATTATCCTAAATATACTTTAAATATTTCAGTATGCTTTCAATATTGTTAATTATCAGATATTTAATTATGGTGTACATATTTTGGGTAGTTGTTTCCCCCTCGAAAAGTAGCATCTTTAAGTCCATTCAATAGCTCATGAGCGTTTTTGTTGACAATATGATTGTATAATGATCAGTAATTTATCATTTTGGGATTGAACTGAGTATCATTTCCTCACACCTCTTGTTTCCTCTGGAAAATATATGATCTGAGCAGGATGAGGATACTGGTATTTTTATGTATCTGCTATACAAACCCCTTTCCATAGAGTATAGTCAGGTAAATACCAATTACATTAAACCTATTCAATATATCGATTTCAAACCCCGTAAACAAACGTGCACTCGAATTCGTAGTAATTATGAGAATTCAAAATATCAGACAGTGCTTCAATTGATTAAATCGGCTAGGAGTGTGTATAATTGCATTTTAATCAAGATGTTTTCAAGGTTATGGATCTGAGTTGATTCTGAATTTTTGAGATATATATATATAAATATAAATATATAAATATATATATATATATATATATATATATATATATATATATATATATATATGTATACCGGGTGAGTCTGAGAGATGGGGCACCCCCATTTTTGAGAGAAATAATCCGATTCAAAGCACGAAAATTCAGGGGGCTATTGAACAACTGAAATGTGATTTTTTGAGAGAGAATTTAATCTTGTAGCACTTCCGGTTTCGCCAGAAATGATCTGAGTATTAGTTTTTCAAATGGAACACCTTGTACATTTTCACATTTTGAGCAAATTCTGAACATGATAAGCTAAATTTTTTATTATTTTTTTTTTTTAAGGATGATGATTTTTTGGATGGAGGATGTTGAACGTTCCTCTCCGATGTCATGTTGTACGAGAAAATGAAATTAGCATTTTAATTACAATACTTTGCCACCAGCCGCTGTTGTGGCAAAATCACATTTTTTCGATTATCTCATGTTTTTCAAATGGCATCTCTATGGGACACTCTCTGCAACAGATTGTTTCGAAAGAAAGGAATCGAATGATACCAAAATTTTGAATATCTGTCAATTATTTTCAGATTTATCACTATTACAAAAAATGTACCAAAAAGTATTGTGGCCGCTGGACTAATAAAAGTCCCAAATAATAACATTATTTGAAATTTCACTTACTATACCAATAAGAATAGTTGGCAAATTTGATGTATGTATTTCTAATAGATGCATACTCCAGAAAAATGTAATGAAAATTCTGGTTTGCTACCAGCAGATATTTCATTACGTCTATAATTCACATTTTGAAAGTAATTCGTCTTCAAAAAGACTAATTACTAGTATTCCCATGATGGACCCATTATGGTTGATAGAAACACAGAGATTACACTATCCATTTTCACAGATTCTGAAAGTGTTTAATAGTTTAATCTGTTTCAATAAAGGAATGTGTTTCCATCGTCAACTCCAAATTTTGTCAAAGTCGCCTTTGGATAAAAAAATAAATGAATATCTGCTGTCAAATAAGTATCAATACGAAATAACTGTTATCTCAGTCCAACCATTATAACTGTGATATTTAAAAATTTCCATCATTTTGGTGTTGTTTAGTCCAGCGGCTGCACTATTTTGTGGTACATTTTTTTATAATAGTGATAACTCTGAAAATAATCGACAGATATTCAAAATTTTGGTATCATTCGATTCCTTTCCTTCGAAACAATCTGTTGCAGAGAGATGCCATTTAAAAAACATGAGATAATTGAAAAACAGTGATTTTGTCACATTCAAACAGCGGCTGGTGGCAAAGAATTGTAATTAAAATGCTAATTTCATTCTTATGGCATCGGAGAAAACGTTCAGAATGTAAAAAATGATCATC
Organism: Gonioctena quinquepunctata; assembly: GCA_018342105.1. Classification (NCBI taxonomy): domain Eukaryota; kingdom Metazoa; phylum Arthropoda; class Insecta; order Coleoptera; family Chrysomelidae; genus Gonioctena; species Gonioctena quinquepunctata. Next base: position 14,300 of record JAFIRS010005530.1, read on the forward strand.
CTTAAAAAAAAAAAAAAATGAAAAAAAAAACACAAAATTAATAAAAAATTTAGGTTATCATGTTCAGAATTTGCTATAGATTTCAAATAAGTGAAAATGTACAAGGTGTTCCATTTGAAAAACTAATACTCAGATCATTTCTGGCGAAACCGGAAGTGCTACAGAATTAATTTTTATCTCAAAAAATCACATTTCAGTTGTTCAATAGCCCCCTAAATTTTCGTGCTTTGAGTCGGATTATTTCTCTCAAAAATAGGGGTGCCCCATCTCTCAGACTCACCCGGTATACTAGCTGGTACCCGCGACTTCGTTCGCGTGGAATTGTATTTTTTCCTGTGCCTTCGCCAGCTTCCCGTTTCTCGTCAAATAAATGCAAAAATTTCTAGGAGGTGATTCCTTGTCGAAAATTAAAGAGGGTCCTTCATGTAAACAAAAGCTCTAAGGCCTTCCTGTTATATATTAGAACAATGAACGAGTTCATATGGATTATGCCGGACCATTTCTGAATCATTACTTCTTCATTGTCGTAGACGCTAAATCCAAGTGGCCAGAAATTCTTATGTCAACACAATCACCAACAACCACCAGTACAATAAATAAATTGAGAGGAATATTCAGTCGTCATGGGTTACCAGAAATTTTGGTCAGTGATAATGCTTCCATTTTCAAATCATTTGAATTTCGAAAATTCTGTGCACGTCAAGGAATCGTGCAACGTTTGATTGCACCCGGACATCCAGCAACCAACGGCCAGGCTGAACGTTACTGTCAGACTTTGAAAACAAAATTGAAGTGTATGTTACAAGAATCTGGAAGATTACATGAGAATAGAAAAATCGAATTTAAACGGTTTTCTTCACATAAAGGATTCAATATAAAATTGAACCAGAGAAAGGTAGATCTCAGGTGAAAAAAATTTCCTCAATACCAGCAGACGTTAGAAACGAATCAAGCATACCTTAAAATATCATGGATTGAATGCATGTTTCTGATAAGCTCGATTATGTTTAAATATGCGTGTCACCTAACAATGGCATACTGTAGTTTCCTCATCAGTATGAGGTAGTCAAACAAATCAAAAACAAGAACTCTGGCTGAAGTGAACACAACGTAAACAAACCATCATCGATCTGAAACCTATAGGTACGCCGGAAAGATAAACTTTAAGGCGGACTGTACAGAAAGAAACATCGAAAATTCTCCACCTCGATAGGTTTCTAAATAGAAGTTCCTTCTCAGTAGGAGTGGAAGCCCGTCTAGCATATAGTGAGAGATAAGTGCCATTGAAGTGGAATGAATAGAAAAATCGAATTTAAACGGTTTTCCATAAAGGATTCAATATAAAATTGAACCAGAGAAAGGTAGATCTCAGGTGAAAAAACAACTACTTTCCTGGCAAATACCACAGAACGTTGAATGATATTCACCTGAAAATCCATGCATACTTCCATAAAATATCAATGGACATTGAATGCAAATGTTTCTTTCTGATAAGCTCGATTATGTTTAATTTATGTCGTGTTCACTAAAATCCGCATACCGGTTTCAGGCTTCTTGGCCCTCATCAGTACGGAGTAGTCAACCAGCCAAAGGTCCAAAAGAACCTGCTGAAGGAGACACAACGTAAACAAACCATCATCGATTTGTAATATACGCGGAAAAGATAAACTTAACTGGCGGTACCTATACAGAAAGAAACATCGAAAATCTCACCGTAGGTTTAAAGAAGATTCCTTCTAGATAAGCTGTTAGCATAGTAGAGATAGCCATGTGAAGTGGAATGAATAGAAAATCGAATTTAAACGGTTTTCTTCACATAAAGGATTCAATATAAAATTGAACCAGAGAAAGGTAGATCTCAGGTGAAAAACAACTACTTTCCTGGCAAATACCACGCAGAACGTTGAATGATATTCACATGAAAATCCATGCATACTTCCATAAAATATCAATGGACATTAAATGCAAATGTTTCTTTCTGATAAGCCTCGATTATGTTTAATTTATGTCGTGTTCACCTAACAATCCGCATACCGGTTTCAGGCTCTTGGCCCTCATCAGTACGGAGTGTTTTTCTGTCACCAGGTACCGCCAGTTAAAGTTTATCTTTTCCGGCGTACCTATAGGTGTTACAAGATCGATGATGGTTTGTTTACGTTGTGTCTCACTTCAGCCAGAGTTCTTTTGGACCTTTGGTGGTTGACTACTCCGTACTGATGAGGGCCAAGAAGCCTGAAACCGGTATGCGGATTGTTAGGTGAACACGACATAAATTAAACATAATCGAGCTTATCAGAAAGAAACATTTGCATTCAATGTCCATTGATATTTTATGGAAGTATGCATGGATTTTCAGGTGAATATCATTCAACGTTCTGCGTGGTATTTGCCAGGAAAGTAGTTGTTTTTCACCTGAGATCTACCTTTCTGGTTCAATTTTATATTGAATCCTTTAGTGAAGAAACCGTTTAAATTCGATTTTCTATTCATTCCACTTCACATGGCACTTATCTCTCACTATATGCTAGACGGGGTTGCCAATTCTACTGAGAAGGAATCTTCTATTTAGAAACCTATCGAGGTGGAGATATTCGGAGTGTTTCTTTTCTGTCACTAGGTACCGCCAGTTAAAGTTTATCTTTCCGGCGTACCTATAGGTGTTACAAGATCGATGATGGTTTGTTTACGTAGGTCTCACTTCAGCCAGAGTTCTTTTGGACCTTTGGCTGGTTGACTACCGTACTGATGAGGGCCAAGAAGCCTGAAACCGGTATGCGGATTGTTAGGTGAACACGACATAAATTAAACATAATCGAGCTTATCAGAAAGAAACATTTGCATTCATGTCCATTGATATTTTATGGAAGTATGCAGGATTTTCAGGTGAATATCATTCAACGTCTGCGTGGTATTTGCCAGGAAAGTAGTTGTTTTCACCTGAGATCTACCTTTCTGGTTCAATTTTATATTGAATCCTTTATGTGAAGAAACCGTTTAAATTCGATTTTTCTATTCATTCCACTTCACATGGCACTTATCTCTCACTATATGCTAGATCGATGATGGTTTGTTTACGTTGTGTCTCACTTCAGCCAGAGTTCTTTTTTTTCGGAGTGTTTCTTTCTGTCACTAGGTACCGCCAGTTAAAGTTTATCTTTTCCGGCGTACCTATAGGTGTTACAAGATCGATGATGGTTTGTTTACGTTGTGTCTCACTTCAGCCAGAGTTCTTTTGACCTTTGGCTGGTTGACTACTCCGTACTGATGAGGGCCAAGAAGCCTGAAACCGGTATGCGGATTGTTAGGTGAACACGACATAAATTAAACATAATCGAGCTTATCAGAAAGAAACATTTGCATTCAATGTCCATTGATATTTTATGGAAGTATGCATGGATTTTCAGGTGAATATCATTCAACGTTCTGCGTGGTATTTGCCAGGAAAGTAGTTGTTTTTCACCTGAGATCTACCTTTCTCTGGTTCAATTTTATATTGAATCCTTTATGTGAAGAAAACCGTTTAAATTCGATTTTTCTATTCATTCCACTTCACATGGCACTTATCTCTCATTACATGAGAAATTGCACTCATTTCTATTCAGATATCGGGTGAAACCTTTATCTTGTGGGAAATCACCTGCTGAAATTTTGTTCAACAGAAACTTGAGAACCAAGCTAGACCTGATTCGAGGACCGTCAAAAGAAACTAGATACGAACAACAACCCAAATTCGATAAGTTTTATAGGCCAGGAGATAGATTTCAGTCTCGGAATTATTCTGGATCAAAATTGTGGAAGTATGGCATTGTTATTGGGAAACTTGGAAGACTTCATTATCTGATCAAGTTAGATGACGGTTATGTTATCAAGCGTCATTTCAATCAATTGAAATTATGTCAAATTCCCAAAGAGAGGACACTAGATAGCCCATTACCTGCCAATGACCTATCACAACACCTATTACCTGCCAATGATAACCTACCACAACAGCAGATGATCAACACCCATCAATATAGGAGAGTATTATATACAGAGCCCTCTCCAAGCAATCTACATGAAACTAATCTTGATACCAATACAGCGGAAAATTCAAATTGTGGAGAAGAATTAGTTTCACAAATGAACAATACACCATTCGAACTACCGAGGACAGATATACTAAACGAAATACCAAGCTCATCGACGAATATTGGACCTGGACGACTTCCTGCTGTTCCTGAATTACGACGTTCTACAAGAATAAGAAAACCTGTTGAACGCTTAGATTTATGAATTTTGATTTCATTTGAAGATTTTCATATTTTTATTGTTATTTACAGTCGATTTTAAGCGGCGGAAAAACTGTTATATATTAGAATAATGATGAGACCTTGTACATCAAAAATATCTGACAGTGTCAATAAATATTCAAAAGTCAAATGAATTCCTTCCCTGAAATTACTGATAAAACATAATACTTCCCTTGAAAAGTTACACGCTTCATAAAATGAGTTTTTTTTTATTGCTGAAGAGTTGAAGTACTGGCATTTCGGGGGCGTGTTCTACCAATAAAAAGGCTACCTATAAATATTGTTTTCTATTTTTTGTGAGCTTTCAAAGGGGTGGAACATGCAATCCCTATTCCATTTTTTACCAAACCTTTTTAACAAAAAAAAAATCTTAATTTAAAAAAAAATATGTGTTGAAAAGAACAATTTATTGGAAACTCCTGTGTTGTTTCCGTAAAAGCAATAGTTTCTTGATAAAAAAATAAAATACAACATCGTGCATGAACGGATCTTCTGTAAATGGATTCGAAAAAATCTTGTAGGCTGTCACGTTTTGTTTGCACAAATTATGACTTCAATCGTAGCATTTCAAAATTATTCCAGTTGTTTTAACTTTCAATGTAGGAATGTGCCAATACCATGTTTTGTTTTAATATGTAGATTCTCAAATCAAAAATACAAAGAAAACAAAATTATGTGTCTTATAACAAAAAAAAGGCAAAGAGATCAAACGGAATGGAGTTATGAAAACTGCTCAAAATGACCACCTCCAATCAGTAGACAGGGATCTAGTCTTCGTCTCATAGATTGGCGCACACGTTGAAATATTCCGGGTGTGTTTTGTATTGTCTCGCAGGCTGCAATGATGTGATTTCTCAAATCATATTTATATTCAATGGGGGTCGTATAAACCAAAGACTTCAGGTGACCCCAGATTCAAAAGTCCAAAGAGTTTGAGTCTGCAGATCTGGCAGGCCAAGGTTGGGGTCCAGCTCGGCCTATCCAACGGTTTGGATACACGTCGTCCAAGTACTGTCAAGCAGTTATGGTGGAATGGACAGACGCAACATCGGACATAAACCACATCATATGTGGTCGAATAGTTAGTGGAACATTCTCAGGTGAAATTCTCCTGGATAAAATTTGTATAGGATGCACCATTCAGCCTCAACGGTAGAAAATACGGTCCAATAATATTTTCGCCAATACGACCCATACGTTGAATGAAAATGCATATTGGTACGACCTTATTAATTGCAAGTTATCTTCGGCACATAGATGATTGTTAGGAAAAATTGTAATACCAAAACACAAGTCTCCTCGATGTGTAAAATCTCGCGGCAAAAGTGCCTGGACTCGTTGAATATGGTAAGGATAAAATTTGTGATCTTTTAAAATTCTCCATAATAGTTCATTGCTAAAAATTTGTCTTGTACTTAATTCCGGACGATCTTCAATCATATTAAGAACGTCTTCTTCCAATGCCACCGTTCTTATTACTAGTGGACGACCACAATCAGTTGTTCGTTTTCGAAAATTCCTTCTTTCACAGAGACGTTGATGGAGATGTGCAAAAATTGTGTGATGAGGTATCACGCGCTGAGGATACATGTCTACATAGAGCCGTCAAGCTTCTAAAGAATTTCCATCGGTACGACCATACATAAAAAGCATATCGGCCAATTCAGCGTTAGTGAGATTATTTATATCAAAGAGTCAAAGGTACAAATTAAATTTCAACTACCACATAAGAATCCAAATGATTTGAAAGCCACCCACTAGATTCAATTTATAACAAACGGAATAATTTTAGAATACTCCGCTTGAATTCATGATTTGTGCAAACAAAACGTGACAGCCACCTTCTAGATTTTTACGATTCCATTAACAGAAGATCCGTTCATGCACGATGTTGTATTCAATTCTTTCAATATGGAACTATTGCTTTTCCGGAAACCACACCAGAATTAAAAAAGGTTTTCAATAAATCGTTCTTTTTAACACATTTTTTTTTATCAAGATATTTTTTTTGGTAAAAAGTTTTCTGAAGAACTTTCATTGATACGACCATACACAAAAAGCATATCGGCCAATTCAGCGTTAGTGAAACTATTCATATTGAAGATTCAGAAAGCCCAAATGAAATTTCAACAACCACATCAAAATCGAAGCGATTTGACAGCCACTTACTAGATTCGAATTAAAACAAGCGAAATAATTTTAAAATACTCCGATTCCATTCACAGAAGATCCGTTTATGTACGATGTTGTATTTAATTTTTTTATTAAGAAACTATTGCTTTTCCAGAAACCACACAGAAATTAGAAGAGGTTTTCAATAAATCGTTCCTTTCAACACATATTTTTTTATCAAGAAATTTTATTTGGTTAAAACATTTCCCAAAGAATTGATACGACCATACACAAAAAGCATATCGGCCAATTCAGCGTTAGTGAAACTATTCATATTGAAGATTTAATAGGCACAAATGAAATTTCAACTACCACATAAAAATCAAAGCGATTTGACAGCCACCCACTAGATTCAAATTAAAACAAACGAAATGATTTTAAAATATGCCGATTGAAGTCATAATTTGTGCAAACGAAACGTGATAGCCACCTACTAGATTTTTTCGATTCCATTTACAGAAGATCCGTTTAGGCACGATGTTGTATCTAATTTTTTTAATATGAAACTATTGCTTTTCCGGAAACCACACTGGAGTTGAAAAAGATTTTCAATAAATCATTGTTTTCAACACATTTTTTATCAAGAAATTTTTTTGGGTAAAAAGTTTTTCAAAGAACTTCCATTGATACGACCATACATAAAAAGCATATCGGCCAATTCAGCGTTAGTGAAACTATTCATATTGAAGATTTTATAGGCACAAATGGAATTCCAACTACCACATAAAAATCAAAGCGATTTGACAGCCACCTACTAGATTCAAGTTCAAATAAGCGAAATAATTTTCAAATACTCCGATCGAAGTCATAATTTGTGCAAACAAAACGTGATAGCCACCTACTAAATTTGTTCGATTCCATTCACAGAAGATCCGTTCATGCACGATGTTGTATTCAATTCTTTCAATATGGAACTATTGCTTTTCCGGAAACCACACCAGAATTAAAAAAGGTTTTCAATAAATCGTTCTTTTTAACACATTTTTTTTATCAAGAAATTTTTTTAGGTAAAAAGTTTTCTAAAGAACTTTCATTGATACGACCATACACAAAAAGCATATCGGCCAATTCAGCGTTAGTGAAACTATTCATATTGAAGATTCAAAAGGCACAAATGAAATTTCAACTACCACATAAAAATCAAAGCGATTTGACGCCACCCACTAGATTCAAGTTAAACCAAACGGAATAATTTCAAAATACTCCGATTGAAGTCATAATTTGTGCAAACAAAACGCACCTACTAGATTTTTTCGAGTCCATTTTCAGAAGATCCGTTTTGTATTAGATATTCTTATTAAGAAACTATTGCTTTTCCGGAAACCACACAAGAGTTAAAAATGTTTTTCAACAAATCGTTATTTTCAACTCATTTTTTTATCAATAAATTTTGTTTCGGTAAAAAGTTGTGGTGAGAAATGTTATAGAAATTCCATGTTTCACCCCCTAAAAAGATTACAACAAAATTAAGAAAATATTCATAGGTAGCCGCCTTCTTATTGGTAGGACACGCCCACAAAATGATATTTCTTTTACTCTCCAGTAATTTCAAGAAAAAAAAAATATATAATTATAAAATTGGAATTCTCTGTTTGTTTGTTCGAGCATCACACAAAAACCACTGGACTGATTTTGATGAAACTTTTTGTTTGGAAGCTTATTATATTACTTAAAAACTAGTATATATTTCGCTACGATGACAGAAACCGGATATGTTTACATAGAGACACCATGCTGTATTGATTTGTTTGAAAATATGGACAGGATGTTCACGAAACTAGATGTGTAATCATCTGCGACTGAAAGATAAACTTCAGTCACTATCTTCCATCGTTCATTTTTATCGTAAATTCTTCAATTCACAGAAAAATCTATTTATTTAATATTCAATTGAGAATGTTTCCCTTTTCAACATGAATACCCCACAGAAGGTTATCTTGAACAATGAAAAATTTATCTTGTTCATTCATAAAAAAATAAATTTAATTTTATCGTGGATTCTTCAATTCACAGAAAACTCATTTTATTCAATATTCAATTGAGAATGTTTCCTTTTTCAACATTTTCACCAAGCTGTATGTTTGCTCCGTTGTTCAAACTTGTGTTTTTGCAAAAGTGAATTTCCAATTCCAAATATTCAACTGGCACAGTCGTTAGGATTTGTCAAGGATTTGACAAAAATCACGAAATCGGTATGTATCATAAACTCGAAGAAAACCCAGTGGATAACAGTGTTAGACGAGGACAACATTGCCAAATCCAACACCTTCGAAACAGAGGACCCAAATCGCCGAAGTTTCGAAAAACTGGGTGGAGAACTACAATACACGAGTAAGCATAAGTTGAATTAATTAATTATAGTTACAATTTCTAGATAGCCAATAGTATGGTTAATATTTTCTGAAGAGTACGTTTAGTTGAATAGAGAAGGAAATAATAACTCATAATAAATATTTGCAACACAAAAATATCATTTAGGCACTTTAAGGACCTGCATTTTTCTTATTGCAGAATTTATGCATATTATACAGACTTTACATTCGATTACAGAAAAGTTGGGACCATTACATTTATTTAGAACCATATGGATGAAAGAGGCATATTGAACTAATAATCAGGAATCAATATATCAATATTCTAAGCAGGATCAATGAAGTCATTGAAAAATTTTCTATTCTGTAGTGCTATCCATTTCTTTTTTTTTTTTTCAACAGCTGTTTGAGGGTTTCTGATTTGATGTTTCCAGGCATTTAATTGGATATATTTGGAGCAAGGTAAGTGAATAATCTTGCACCGATAGCTTTATTAACTCTGGGAAATATGGCGTGTGATGCATGCTGGATATATAAGTTCGGATTTTTTTATATATTTTTCCTTTTGAAAGCTGATATTATTTTCATATAAATCTGTGTGATATCTAGTATTTTCAGCTCATTGAGCAGTATATGAGAAGAGTATTGATTTGGTCTAAAGGACATCATTTTGAGAACCCTTTTTTGGATAACTTGCAATTATTTTAGAATATTTTTTCTAATGCCACCCCTACTAATTATACCATAACTCAGTAGAGGATCCACAAGTGCGTAGTATATTGTTCTCAATTTGTCCAAGTCTAGTGTTTGCCGGCATTTATAAAATTTATAAGGAATTTATCTTATTTTATATTTAATTTCTCTACGTGTATATCCCACCTCAAAAATGAATCCAAATGAATTCCGAGATACTTTGTATCCGAAGATTAATTCACCATTTTGTTTTTTATCTAAATATGTTTATACTTTGGCAGAATATTTTCATGAGATGTAAATGGTATTATTTTAGTTTTGCCCACATTTACAGTTAGTAGATTGGAGTTGAATCATTTTGTAATTTTTTTAAGATAATTTTCTGCCATTTTCCTCACACTATCCCACGATTTTCCAATATACACAATTTCGGTATCATCAGCAAAGGAGATAATCGTACCCGACGACTTAATATTGAGCAATTCATTCAGGTAAATTTTGAAAAGGATTGGTCTGAGTACTGTTCCTTGTGGCACAAACAATTTCACCTCTTTCACGTAACTCAATATTCTATTCAATTCAATTTTTTGTTTTCGTTCTTTCAGAATTTTTTTAAAAAGATCCAGTACCACTCCTCGCACACCCAAACGTTCAAAACTCTTCAACAAAATCCCATGACTTACTGTATGGAAGGCTTTTGCCACAGCTTCAAAAATTAATCATGTTATGTGAGCAATGGCATCCTGAGTGCTGAGATTTTCTCTGAAACCGTATTGTTTATCAGAAATTAGTTATCATTTAGGTACAAAACCAAGCGACTTTCAATTGTTCTTCAAACAACTTCGAAAAAGCGGAAGTTAAAGATATCGGTCTATAATAAGACATATTTTTTTGTCTCCGCTTTTGTCAATTTGTATTACATGCGCCTTTTTAAAATGTTTAGGTACTAAACCCTGTTGCATGCAGAGGTTGAAGATATGGCATTGTGGTTCGGAAATATAGTTGGATGTCTGTTTTAATACCCCATTTTTTATTTATTTCATCAGGACCAGGTGATGTGTTTTGTTTCAAAGTTAGAATAAGGCTTTTTACTTCGTCTGAAGTTATTCAAATTGTTTGAGATTTCCTGTTTGTTATTCAATTCAGTTCTTGAATTATTTTATTTATCATTTTTAAATCTATTGTTTGTGAATTCATTTTACTTTCCACATATGTCTTGATGAACCTTCATTTCCTTGTATTTCTGATTTGAAATAGTAACCTTTTGCCATTTTATTAACTTGTTTGTTTTATTTTTATATATATATATGTTAAAGTGGATTTGTAGAAAACTTCTTTTTAAAAACTTTTTATTTTATTATAATATAAATACAATTTTACGGGTATGAAAATACACGGACGACTAAGGGAATAGAAGTGACGCTCCTCTGATCGGGACATCCTTTTATAAGTTCGGAAATGCTGATGCAGAACTGCGTCTTGTTTACTATTCTGGATGCTTCTTGGGGCCCAGGTGTCTGGATGCTGACTATGCTGTCCTTCTTGACCTTGCAACATTGTTGCATACTACGTCGCCAATAACTGCGTAGAATACGGTGATTTTTCGATATAACAACTCCCTTCTTTTGGAAAAAGTTGATGCTAAGGGTGCAGCAACTTTTAGGCGTGGACTCTGTTGGTACATGAATTCAGTTCTATGACTTCTTCTTCAATGTCTTCACCAAGATGTATACTAGGACGTCTTCTTGGAGGAAAGAGCCTGGAAAGGACTCTCAGGGGAGAATGTTGGCCTGGAGGTTTTGGGGGATGATCATCTCCTCTTGATGTCATAATTCCTATTTTACAGATTTATGTTTCCTACACTTACAGAAAACATATAAGATGATCAAACAGACAATTAATACAATAATAAAATAAGTAAACCAAGAAATATGTTTCGTAACGAAAGGTTCATTTATAATTTTATCAAGATCATCAGAGTATTGACTCAATTTATGTTGTGCAATATTTAAATCATCAACGTTTAGTTTACTTAATTTCAATGGTTTCAGGACAGGCATATTATGTTTTTCAGGAAGGTGCTTACAGCATTCAAATGGTATCAGAATAGGATTACTATTATAAGTAATATTTTTCTCAATGGTAAAGGATCTGATAGTGTTATTAACCAGATATTCGGATCCAAATTAAATACATTATAGTCCTTTGCAAAAAGTAGAGACATCTGACAAGTTCTAGGTATTTTGACTGAATATTTAAATAATTGAGCTTCACAAATAGCATCATTATCTATAGGAAATGGTAAAATGTTTGAACAAATTCTCAAACTAGGGCCTACAATTTTACAATCATCTAAATTTTGAAGTGTAAAATACAACATGGAATCATCTTCTTTCGCTATATATTTTGAATTTGTAGGTAAAATATGAGAAAGTCCAGTCCTGTTATCAGGATAGGAATGGGGTATAATTGATAGGAAGTATATAATTCAGGTTCAACAAGAGGGATTTTGAGAATAAAACCACTCGTGATTCGGTCTGAAAGGCCTGAAGTTCAATCAAATCCAGGTATTGAGCAATGGATGAGATTTTTGCAGGAAGGGGTAAATTACTTTTCTTCACTGATTGTGAAATGTCTTGAAGGGCATGTTCTAAATCCCATGGGGTAATTATTGAAGTATGGAGTATTTTTAATCTTGCGAAAGTGATTGAATCCAAGATGTCGTCTAAATATGATTCAATAAACAAATAACTTTCCATAAGTGATTCACAGACTTCCAAAGTCTTTACTTCTGAATCTATGACTAATAAATAATTTGCAATATATGAAATGGAATCTTCGATTTCCTTAAGATCCTTTTGAATGTTCCTCGTCAATTTGTAATTTTTGAATAGTTGTATTAAAACTTTTTATTACTGATGTAGTTACTGAGATTTGATTTTTCAATAGGTTTTCCAATTGATATTCATCTCGCGTAATTTTATCAATACATTCGTTGAAATATTCACCATCACTGCTATCCAAATTGCCGGTAATGGCTTTCCAAAAAGTACCAATACCATTAATCAATCCTCTTTTTACTCGTTTTCTTTTTTCAATATGGTTTGTATCTAAATATATTTCTTCAAGTTTTGAATCTAATGATTCGGCAATTTGTGTTAATAAACTAACATGAGTTTTAGCTTTTGCATAAAGAAAGTTTATCCCTGTATTTTCAGTTTCTAAAAATAATACTAAGCTTTTTAATAATTCATGATTATGATTCAAAGCGTTGCCTACTGCAAGTATATCTTTGTAAACAAGTAATGTCCACTTCTCATTTGAGAGTTTCAGATTGTCCTTTTGATGATAATAAATACCTATGGTATTGTTGATGGGGACCACATCATATTGTCCGAATGCCATCGCTGTAATTACTGCGATAACTGCGAGGAACAGCATTTTTATCTGGAATGAATTTATTCAGAATAAGGTTTCATTCTATCGAAATTTATTTTTGATTGTTGGTTTGTTTCTAAATTCTTTAAGAGTGCTGAATTTTTAAAAATTTCAAGTATTTGAAAGGGTCCATTAAATTTGTTTTGGAGTTTATTTCCAATCTGACTCTCTTTAACGTAGACTTTATCTCCTCACCTTGTAGTCAGGGGATCATGTTTGATGTTTTTATCGAAGCGTATCTTAGCTTTTTCCTTACTACGCTCCGTTTTTTGTCTAGCAATCTGGTAATAGTATGAGATTCGATTATTCAAGTCTCGGATATATTTAGTTATTAAATTCTTTTCATTATATAAGGTTTCAGGTGGTCTAGTTGAGGTGTGTCCGAATATTAATTCGTACGGGGTGAATCCATGAGTTTTATTTTTTGTGTTATTGTAACAAATAACCGCATATGGGAGAACATTTAAAGGGTGTTCATCAGGGTTTTCCGTTTGATGTGCTCTAATCATTTCCATCAGGGTTGCATGAAATCGTTCTATGCTTGCATTACTTTGAGGGTGATTTACACTTGAAACAGTCAATTTGATGTCGTATAATATACACAAGTCTTTCATAGTATGATTATTAAATTCTCTTCCACTATCACAATGTATTCTTAAAGGTGTTCCGTAATGTTGAAAGTATAATAAGAGTGTGTTAACTACTGACTTTGCAGATTTATCTTCTAATGGATAAGCCTGGGTAAATTTTGTAAGTTCATCTCGAATTGTTAAAGCATAGTTTTTATTTGGAATTTCCATAAAGTCGATATTGATTCTTTCGAAAGGTGTTTTTGGTGTTTCAGTTAGAACTAATGGATTATTTAAATTTTGTCTGCAAATTTTAGTTTTTTGGCATGTTTCACATTGTTTTACATATTTTTCTACATCTGTTGTGATTCTGGGCCAATTATACTTTTCTCTAATTCTTCTTAAGGTTTCATTAATACCTCTATGTAAATTTGCCTTTCCATTATGATATTGATCTAGAATCAAGGGGATTTGATCTTGATCTGGGACCTGAACTATATCTTGGCAATTTGAAATTTAATTTCGTCATCATCTGCTAAAATGTATGACAACATTTCTTGATTGGGAGATCTGGATTATTTTCAACATGATATATTTGATTTGATTCAAAAATGTGTCGATCTCTATAAAGGGAACTAAACATATATTCGATTGCATTTTCGGGATCATACGGTATAGGAATCATGAAATATTTCCTATTTTTTATGGATTTACTAGTTAAAACATTAATTTTGTTATACTGAAAATTTAATTCTTCTTCAAAAATGTCTTCGAAAATTTTTTCATTTATCTGTTGTTTTATTTCTTTGTGGAAAAACAATTATGTTCTTATGATTCTTGTCTAAAAGTTGTTCGTTCGTAAACGCAAATTTTGAATAATCAATCAATGATTTTTCTTTGAAAAGTCTCGAAAAAATAGTTAATTCCTCTAAGACAGTTTCTTGAGCTACTTCGGTTTCAGTGTCAGATATTTCTTCCTCATCTTCATTTGCCATTAAAATATTTGAATGGAATTTAGCACATTCTTTGAAATAATTAATTTTAATTCGTGATAAGGCATCTGCGTTCTTGTTGATTTTTCCTGGTTTATAAATAATTTCGTAAGAGTATTCTTCTAATTTCAATCTCCAGCGAGCAAGTCTGCTACCTGATACTTTTATTGAAAATAGCCAAGTTAAAGCTCTATGATCTGTTACTAAAATAAATTTACTACCGAATAAATAGGGTCTGAAATGTTTCACTGCCCATACTATTGCTAATAATTCTCGTTCAATTGTGGAATATTTCGTTTCTGGGAACATAAGGTTCTTGAAGCATAGGCAATGGGAAGATCTTTTCCAATGGGACCTTGGAGAGTATAGAGCCGATTGCAAAATTACTTGCATCACATGTTAAAATAAAGGGTTCATTGAAATTCGATAAATTAAAATTGACTTTGAACTAGGAAATTTTTCAAAGTTTCAAATGCCAAAGAGCATTCTGAAGTGAAATTGAAAGGGACATCTTTTGTAATAGGTATGTTAAAGGTTTGGAAATTTTTGCAAAGTTAGGAATGAATCTTCTATAATAACCAGTAGTCCAAGGAAAGATTTTATATCTTTAGGATTCTTTTGGTTGTGGAAAATTTTGAACACATTCTACCTTTTCGATTCGGTTTAACTCCGTCCTTAGTAATTATATGTCCTAAATAAACGACTTTTCTTAGAAACTCGCATTTATCGGGTTGAATTTTTAGGTTAGCTTTCTGTAATCTTTTAAAAATTTCCGTTAGTCTCATAATATGTTCGTGAATGGTTGCTGAGTATACAATGATATCGTCCATATATACTAGACATCTCTCGTTTTGGATACCTAGGAGTATATTGTCCATTACACGTTGAAAAGTGCTTGAGCATTTTTTAAACCGAAAGGAGTACTGGAGGAATTCATAGTGTCCATTTTCAACTGAAAAAGCTGTTTTGGAAATATCTTTTGGGTCAATTTCAATTTGGTGAAAACCTGAGGCTAAGTCAAGTGTTGTAAAGTATTGACAATGTCCTAGTTGATCAAGTAAATCAGTTATGTTCGGAAGGGGTACTTGTCGTCAACTGTCACTTCGTTTAATTTTCTATAGTCTATTACAACTTCCATTTTGTTTTCCGATGCGTCCATTTTTTGGAACAACCCACACTGGGATGACCAAGGTGAAATAGAAGGTTGGATAATTTTTGTTCTAACATTTTCGAAATTTGAGTCCAACTTCATTCTTATGTACGTAGGGGTAACGATAAGATTTTGTAAAATTGGTTTTGAGTCACCTGTATCAATTGAATGTTTAATTTCGTTTGTAAAAGTCAAATGGTCACCTTCGAGATAAAATATATCTGAAAATTCAAGGCATACTTCAATTATGAGTTCTTTTCTTCCTCATTTAAATGGTCAAGTCTCAATTGGTTTTAATTTCTTGACTTCTGTCTGTCTGTAAGTTATATTGGGTAAAATCTGAAATATTATAATTCATCACTGTTTCTGAATCATTTACTATTTCTAATTTTAAGTCTGAAAAATCTATTATTTTTGGAATGCAATTTATATTAACAATTGTTGTGAAAAATTCTCCTTTTCGTTAATTTTACTAATGCGTTCGGAAGTCGAACTTTTTCTTTTCTTGAGCTAACAGTATAGCTTCACAATTTTCAAATCAGATTTCAATTTGAATACTTTTCTGTCCTTTTCTTCTATTGAAATTATATTTTCTATTTTGGTCTGAAAGTTGGAGGTATTTTCGAATTTTCTGGTGGAATTTGTTTTTCAATTTTGAAAAGAGGGACTTCTTTGAAATTTGTAATTAATTTACGATTTTAATGTCAACTATACCATCATAGTGTTCTAAAAATCTGAACCTAAAAGTCCGTCGAATTCCATGTCAAGATCGTGAATATAAATCTTATGTAAATCTGTGTCGTTGAAAGGAATCATAACAGATTCTTTAATTACAATTTTTCATTACTAATACCTTGTATAGACAAATTTTCAGGTGATCGATAATAAGTATATTTTTCTACAGCATGTGGTTTGAAAATTGAAATTCTGCCCTGTATCAACTAAAATTTTGAATTTCCCTGTAGAATCATTAATGTAATACAAATTATTGAGTTTACTGTATTTAAAATGAATTTCTGGTAATTGTTGATTTGTGATGGGTTTTGAGATTGAGATTTCACTGTATTCGTGCAATTGATCTTTCCGGTTGTTTGTCTCGTATTTCTAATAAATTCGTTTGCGTCGTAAGGTTGTTCATAATCTGATCGTCTGGAATTTCTTCCACAATAGGCGGTTTGTCTCGGTCTACGCTGGTAAAAATCCTGCGATTGTAATTCGTCTGAATAATCATAACTGTTACGTACGATTCATCATAATACTGCGAATAATCATTTTCAATGTCAGATGGAAAGTAAGAGTCTTCTTGATAGTAAAAGTTGTCATAATCAACATATGATTCTGGTTCATAATGTTCATTAAAATGATGAGTTCTTTGATTCGGAAAATTCGGATTTTTCTGGATAACAGAAGGTCTTGTATTGATTGGTTGTTTTGTGATTGTGTTATTCGTTAAATTTGGTTTTTTGTGTTTTGTGTTCTGGTTACTGCTTGTGAGTTTTGGAATCTCTGAAAGTTTGGATTTGGATTCCTATTGAAATTTGGATTCGGATTTTGATAGAAATGAGGGCTTTGATAAGATTGGGGATTTTGATTTGAATGAGAAAAATTGGGATTTTGATTTCTATTAAAATTTGAATATTGGATTCGTGGATTAGTTGGTAATCTTCTTGGTTGAAAAGAAGTTGGTCCTTTATTGTTTGAATTAGATTGTCCGAATTTTTGGGTTTCAAAATAGGATAGTTGGAGTTCCTTTTTTATTCTGAGGGATGCTTCCACCATGTCTGTTGGGTTACTCGCACGAATAATATGTCCGAGTTTTGGTTCTAATCCGGTTAATAAGGTATTAAGTACCATTGATTCTATTAAATTTGATTGTGCCGCTTTTTGTGTTTGCGCCAAATTCGATTTTTGAATACACAAGAGCATTTTTGCGTTATGTGTTTGTAATCTAGAAAAGAAAGTGAGGGCATTTTCGCCATTTCCCTGTTTTATTCTTTGCAAATCTTGGATTAGTGATGTTAAATCTCATGAATCTCCAAAGTGTGCATTCAAAAGACTTTTGATATCTGTATACGTTTCTGGGTTTCGTGAATTTATCAATTGGGCTGCCTTTGATTTTAATTTATTTCTGATATGAATAGTCAAAAGAATTTTTTGTTGACCTATTGCCATACGTTGGGCATGATCACAAGAATTCAAAAGGTACTTAAGGAGATTGATCTCCGTCATATTCGGTACAATTGAAAATATTTCTGAAAGCTCTATAAGGTTCGATTTCGGGAACATTTTCGTCTTGGTCATGAACATTATCATGATCATTGTCATCAGAGATAGACATTGTGAATGGAACTTGAGTGAAATTGGGTGAAAATTGGGTGAAAAATGGGGTATGTCACTGTTTGGGATGGACAAAACAGAACTTTCTTAAAATTAATTATTAGTTTCAGTTGTACTGCTGAATTTAATTCATACAGCTGAAATCTAATGACTAGGAAAGATGATTCTATGTTACTTACAATTATTTTCCTACTGCTAGGCGACAGAAGATGAAATCCTTTCTACTGTGTGAGCGTAACTACCCTGGGATGAGCCTCGTTTTGCATGTTTCTCAGAGCCACAGAGACCGTCTTCTTGTCTTTTCGTTTTTCTTTCTTCTTACTTGCTAGGGTTCTTGGTTTTCTTCTTGTTTCTTTTTTCGTGTTTCTTTCTTCTTGTTTCGCTTGCTGTTGGGTGGCGGAAGATGAAATCCTTTCTACTGTGTGAGCGTAACTACCCTGGGATGAGCTTCGTTTTGCGTGTTTCTCAGAGCCACAGAGACCGTCTTCTCGTCTTGCGTTGGGTTCTTGCTTCTTGAAGGTTTGGAAACCACCACCCTGGTATTTCGGGGTGTTGTAGAAATCCTACCGACTGCGCCAATTTGTTAAAGTGGATTTGTAGAAAACTTCTTTTTAAAAACTTTTTATTTTATTATAATATAAATACAATTTTACGGGTATGAAAATACACGGACGACTAAGGGAATAGAAGTGACGCTCCTCTGATCGGGACATCCTTTTATAAGTTCGGAAATGCTGATGCAGAACTGCGTCTTGTTTACTATTCTGGATGCTTCTTGGGGCCCAGGTGTCTGGATGCTGACTATGCTGTCCTTCTTGACCTTGCAACATTGTTGCATACTACGTCGCCAATAACTGCGTAGAATACGGTGATTTTTCGATATAACATATATATATATATATATATTGTTATGTTTAGAAGTAAGTTGAATGTTTAAAGAGTTGAAATAAAAAAAAATTGAAAAAAACCCATAAATAAAAAAATATTCGTAGTTAGTACTCTGTGCTATGTTATTTTACGGTTTTTCTGAAGATTCTACCGTTTTTCTGGAACATTGTATAATATTAATCGATACCTATGTTTGAAATGAACATGTTTTCAATATTACAAGCAATTGGCATGATTTTAAAATTTTCATAAATCAAAATTCACGAATATATTTTGAGCACAAGCAGATAACAAAATATTAAAAGTTCGAACATCCTGTATAAGAAATTGGATCTGAACACAACAGCCAATGAGATGCCAGAAAGATCTTGATGCAAAATTAGGAAATTTGAGAATCCAGAAAAGCAGAAACGTCAAAAGAATGATTTTCACATGTATTGTATATAGTTTATAAGGTAGAGATGTTCAATAAATAAAAACTGTCAAAGAAGTGCAATTAATAAAAAGTGCAACAAAAAGTGCGTGAAAATCGAAAATTTGAGAAGGAAAACAAAATGTGTTGGTATCAAGGCAGAAGAATCAACAAGTTAGAGAGGATTGTGAAAAAAATTTATTTTGGAAGAACCCATGATAAATTCACATCCTGAAAAATCATCAATTTATATAAGAAAAACAGCTATTTTGTCAAGACAACATGGGAAATGATATAAAGAACCATAGCAGATAAAAAGATACCAGATGCAAAGTTAAACTTACCTTTCTCATTGGAGATTTGCCAATACGAGGAGAAGTCACAACCGACAAAAGGATCAACAGTTTCCAGGAACCGGAGAAAATCCGAAACATTGACATTCTCGTTGCCAGACGTCCCAAGGATTTTTTTTTTAACCATAAAAGTCACCACAGTGCAGGTAAAAACAAAACTTCTAAGAATCTTGATAGAATTTTTCACGAATTACCATAAAGAACACATAACCTACAAACTAGATTGAGTTTCACTTTATTATCCCATTATTTCACATTAGCTGTGTATATACTTGCACTAATTGGGTTATTTATCGCAGACTAGTTAGTTATAAGTTTCTCCTGAATAAAGGAAATTATTATTTGATGAATCTTTGCATTATTTTCAATGTTTGATCAACAATGAATTGCTAATTTCTGAAATTGACATCAAGAGGGCTCCACAGTAGAACCGACTTCTGAGATTCCATAGGCTTATCGATTGAGTTAGCTGAGGTGAAGGAAATAAGCTGAAAGAAAGGAGGTGAAGTACATAGCCGGAGATATTGAATATTTATATGGGTATTTATTTATCAATACATATTAAATAAATCTTGAAAAAGAGAATTAGCTTAAAGACTTTGAAAATAGCAAAATAATAGTGAAACAAAGTAAAACAAAACAAAAATATTAGTAAAACAAAAAAAAATACTTTTGTTATGATGTCTGATTGTGGAAAGTAAATAAATGAACAAATATAATATAAAATAAAAACGAACCGCAATCAATATATATATTTTCAAATAGTTTATCCCGATTTTTTATTGGATTGATCAAACCTGTGGTTATCCAGGTTTCACTTTAATGATCTTTTTTGCTTTTTGAGTCAATGACCTGAATTTGTTGAGGAATATTTCAAAGGCAAGTTCAGCGTTGAAGCAGTTGAATACATTTCTCAATTTCCATTAGCCTTTTAAGGTCATTCTCATTGAGTTTATGCAATACATTAGTGAATTTTTTTCTAGTACATTATTGGCGCCTTTTATCGTCAACATAACTGAATAATGATCAGTAATTAATATTTTCAATATTGAAGGAAGCATGGTATTTTCATAGTTACTATTCTTTCGTGTGACAAATATATGGTCCAGGCAGGATGATGATTGTGATGTCACCCTAGTAGCTTTTTTCATCAGCGATACAAACCCTTTCTCGTAGAGTGTATTCAAGTAATCGTTCCTGTCCTACTCCTACCCAATATATCAATATTGAAATCCCCAATGACAAAAGCGTACTCATATTCATTACAGTTATGATTATTAAGGGTGTCTGATAATGCTTCAATGAAATCAGATACGTTCGTACTGGGAGATCTGTACGCTGCAAAAATGCAAATTTTTGTTTTATGAAATTTAAATTCAATTTGATGCCATTCGTGAGATCAATGATGATATACTGGAAGTTACACTGTGAATCCTTTTTGATATACATCAATTCTCCATCATTTTGATTCATCCTGTTTTCAGTGTAGATAATTACATATCCGTCAAGGTGGTAAAGCTTCTGATTTATTATTTTCCAGGGTTCTGTCAAAATGTGCAACTGAAAAAATTCTGAATATTTGATATATATATTTCAAGTTCTTCAAAATTCTTATGAATGATCCTTATATTCAAATGACATATCAGCTAAATCATTCAGATGTTGAGTATCATCTAATTCAATAGTAGCTCTTTTTGATTTGGTGAAGTTGCTGATAAACTCTCCATCCATATTCGATCCACAATTGACAAACTAGCAATAAAATAAATCAAATATAGAAATATGGTTACACTAATATCTTATATCTAAATTAATTTTGATGACGCACGTTTGTTTTACAGTGATAACTTATACTTTATGAAATCGAAGCAGAAACACATTTGATTCATAGAACTATTTGTTTTGTGTAGACCCTGAACGCGTTCTGGTTTTTGTTTTAACCTTGACTTCTTTCACTATAAGCCTATTTTCTTTTTTCTCTGTAGTTGATTTGGATGAGCTGGTTGTCGGCATTTATTGCAGTTATGTATTTCGTCCAGTCGCTGTTTCAGGATTATCCTCTATTGGTCTTGAAATAATAATGTTATTCTCCTTCGTTTTTCTCTCAATGATCTCAATCTTGTTTGAAATATTGAACTTTTCTGTTTCCACTCTATTCAGTTTTCGGTATGAATCTTCAATTTTTAGCGACAATCTAACCTCAACGGCTTCTATCAGTGATTTCATTTCCTTCTTACATGTTTTGATCTCTTCCAGTATTATTTCACCAGTTATCGACATTATCAGTACAGCTGCTAGCGTGAGACACGCTTTGGTAGGTTTGTTTACATTTGCACTGATAAGATTCGGATGATCTTCTTTATTTACCTAGTTTTGTGTTATTTTCTTTGAATTTTATGGCTTATATGTTGGAGACAACTATAATTGTTCGCACTAGCCGATGTACTAAAATTCTTCTTTACCTCCAGAATTTGACTTTCAAAGTGGAGCACAATCACCGTAGTACTCACTTGTTAAGGCTCTGGCACACATATCGACACTATTCCAATTTTTTATGATAATCCCCAAACTTTCAGCGTTTTTATTGCAAATTATGAAAGTTTGATAATTCAGTTTAGTGATCCAAATATTAATATTAGTTCTCTCAATCAATTTTTTTCTCAAACAATCATGGAAAAATTTAAAGATAGGGCTTAGCTCTTATTGGTTCGAGAATTGAATTAAATAAATGAATTTATATGAAAGCTGCATTATATTTAAGTTCTGGTGATGAGAGAAATATTGACTGTTCAGTGCAAGATTTAATTATTTTGCGTCCTCATAAAAATGAAACCTCTCACAATTTTGATATGCGATGTAAAGATGCACAAAGTCTGATCATAACAGAATTAAATTATTTAGCTTTAACGGCAGAAGAAAAAGCAGTTCAACTCTAAAATTAACGATTCGGCATTGAAAATGTCCATTAGAGGAATACCCAATCAAATTCAAAACAATATTCGATTGAGAGATTCAGATAGTTTTGAAGCAGCTATGTCATTAGCCAGAAGAACAAAATGTTCTTTAAACCCGAATAGGAATAACAGCCTACAATTTGAAAATTCTTTCAAATCAACTCAAAACCCATGAAATACGAAAGTAAATCCAAATTTTCAAAGACCTCTTCAACCGCAGTTTCAGCAACAAATCTTGAGATCACATTTCCAAAATCAACAAATGAGACCTTTCAACTTCTCTAAAAATATTACTCCAAACCATTTGTACAAAATCAACGAAGACCAATTATACTAACTCAATAAAAGATTTCCCACTCAAAAATATCATTTTTTCAACAAACACGAATCAAACAGTTTCCTAATCAAAAGGCGACGACAACCAAAGAAAAATTTTACTAGCACTGAATTATTTACACAAAATGTAAATGAATTCGAAAATCCATATGAAAATCAAATTTTTTTAAATTATTATCAACAAGATTCAGAAAACCTGCAGCGAAGTGCAATGTCACCGATTTTGACGAAATTTTCACAGATGCTTCAGAATACGCTAAACTTCGTTGAACAACCAAATTTTTTTCCGCGAAAATATTTTTTTTGTTAAAAAAGCCCAACTCCATGGCATGTAGATATCAATGAACCGTTGTAATTTAAAAGGATTATTCCACGATTGGCGAGATCACAAACTCCCGCTTCTTTTGACATCATAACTATTCATTTGGCATTTTCCCGAGTTGCCAGTGTTACTATTTTGCGGAACTTCTGAGGAAATGTTATTTATTCTGTTTCATCCTATGAATGAAACAGAACTTGTGTCAGCATGTGCAATATTGAAATGAAGACTTCCCATTGGATAGCTCTTCTTGATTTAGTTATTCTTGAATAATATGTACACCGAGTGCTAGGCCATTATTTTTTGGTCTGCTCACAATGTAAAAAAATATTATGAATAACGCTTGGCAACTCTGTAATTATCTTACGCTTTCGGCGATCGGCGATACATCTGAACTTGTTACGTCACATCCTAGCGCGGTGTCTGCAGTGTTGAAACATTTTTTTGTTTTTTTTTGAGAAAACTACTTAAAAAAAACAACCACTTTTCTCGTCGTTTTGATCATTGTGGTATTTTTTCCAGAAATTATCGATCTCCCCTATTATTCACGAAACAAACATTCTGAACAGTAAGAACTAGACTTCATAAATTCGATACTGGAAGATATGTTTTAAATGTCCCGCAGATATAAATAATTTTATGTGTCTCATTTTTTGCTTATTAGTAAACAAGAATGAGATTTGAGATGATTGTCAATTATCAATCATTAGTAATGTTAAAAATACAATGTTGCCCAATGTGAAAAAGAGTTAACATTCATTCAATTAAATGATTAATTGTCATAATTCAAATTATGTGAATTGAAGGTTTTACAGTGTGTTGCTGAAAAAATTGAGAAATCAAGCTGTCTCAAGTAAGTGGAAATTATTATTGAAAATTCAACTTTTTGAATTTTTCTGGGGTCATTATTCCGAAAATAACCGTTTGCGCGGAAATATTTCAGGTAAATGTCCGGTGAAAGTACTCTTGTTCTCCGAAAATAGCTGAAAGATTTTTCTTACGTGTTTTTGCCCCGTGAACACGAATCAATAAGAACGCGGCGCTCTCTTTCCTTTCCGAGTTGGAGAGCTTTTGATCCAGAACACATATTTTTCAAGCTCAGTTTTCTTGCAGAAATATCACTCACAACGCCTTTATTTCACCAGCATAAACTACGAAAACCAAATCACTCATTTTCGGCACAATTTCATATGAAATATAGTCAGATCCTGTCAATGCCTTACATAGAACAACGGAAAACAACCTAACTTAACTTGGCTAACCTTGCTACCCAAATTGATATTCAGCCAATCAACTTTCTCAAATCATGCTTCACTTCGCTCGCGGGCACTTCGGTAGCGATTCGGTAGCGGTAGTGATTTATCTCGATTTTCACGAATTATTATTCGGGCACAATAAGGATAGTGTTGAAGATAGTGTGTTGTTTTGTTGTATTTTTGTTCACTTTGTATATAGGAAAAATGATGTTAATCAGTAATTGTCAATTTTGATAGAGGTCAAATTTGTATTGAACGTTTTTTATTATATATCTGCAAGTTATTAGTACTATTCCCGTTGAATTCCATATTATATCCTTCATAAGACGTATTTAGACACCGAGTAGGTGATTCTCGAATATCTAACATCTGGCGACCGTGACAGGACCCCGACTATGGAAAAGGTAAAGAAGATACTGTTGGAAGTAGTTGATTCGCCCTGTTGAATATTTTTATTAAGATCTTTGATTAACCCTATATATGTGTTATTATATTTTGATGTATGAGAGTGGAGTGACAAGTGTCATTGTATTTTGTCAGATTTTTATGCAAATAAAAAGTCATTACTGATTTACTTTTTCGATTAAAATCGTATTCAACTACGAAACTAGTTGAAACACTGCACAGTTTTAACAGATACTTGCAGTGAAAGAAGTTCATTTTACTTTTGACGATGTTTTGAAATTGTTCAACGAAACAGACTTGGATAAGATTGGAATATTCAGTAGAATCAGTCTTCTAGAACAGAAAATCGAGATTTTGATGGATTTAAACAAACAGGTTTTAGATTTTCTGTTGGAAGATGATGATGCTTTGCAAAAGGAGATCTCAAAAGCCGACGATTATTCTGCAAAGTATTATAAGGTGAAACTTATGGCTGATAATATCTCAAACAAAGATTTCATCGCAGATAATCCATCTCAGTGTTCTAGTAACTCCAAAAGAAAACTAAAGTTACCGAAGATAGAATTAAAAAAGGTAGGTGGTGGCTTTCTTTTTGGAGCCAATTTGAGCGAGTAGACAGACAGTGATGAACTCATTGCTCCAGAAGATAAGTTCCAATATTTGATTCAAGCTACAATACCTAATTCGAGAGCTCGTCAGCTTGTTGATAGCTACCCTCCCAGTGCAGGAAATTACCCTAAGGTAATTAAAAGCTTCAAAAACAGATTTGGGAGAAAAGATCTTCTGGTAGAATTCTATGTGCGTGAATTGCTGAAGCTAGTACTTAATAATCTTTCAAACAAAAATAAACTAAGTTTTCTTTACGACAAAATGGAATGCCAGTGTGAACTCAGAAACTTGTGCGGCAATGTTATATCCTCTAGTGGAGTCTTGTCTTCCTGAAGATCTCATACGAGTGTGGTAGAGAAGCAGCTTTCACGATACTGAATCTACTCTCAAGGATCGCCTAGACAAATTAATGAATTTTCTCCGAAAAGAGGTTGAAAACGAAGAAAGGATCACTTTGGCAATGTCGGGATTTGACATTCAAAGCAAATCCAAAGTCAAAAATGATACTCCAAAACATATTTTACCAACCGCTTCTGGGTTAATCAATAATAAATATCATAAAAAGTGTCATTTCTGTAGTGGGATCCATTCGAGTAAACTTTGTACCGAGGCCAAAAAATGGACTTTATTTGATCGTAAGAAAAAATTGATCGAAAAAGCATGCTGTCACCAATGTCTGAAATATGGACATATCTCTAGAAAATGTCGTGTAAACGTAACATGCACTATTTGTGGTGGTAAACATTTTGCCATTATGTGTCCAAAGCCTGATGAACCACAATCCAAGTCACTGAAGTCAATGAGAATGTGGAGAACAATTTATCGAATAGTTTCTATTCCGAAGTTTTTCTGCAAACATTATCTGCGAATTCAAATGGTTCCAATAAATCTGGGATAGTTCGAGTAATTATCGATACTAGATCACAGAAGTCATATATCACGAAAGCAGTAGCTGAAGAGATGGGTTACGATTGTTTGCGTAAAGAAGAAATCATCCATGCCCTATTTGGTGGTTACAGAACGAATGCTGTGAAACATAACTGTTATCGCATAAGACTAAGTAACTTGAAGAATGGATATGCTATTAACTTTGAAGTATTTGATCACTCTATCATATGCAGCAATGTAGCTTGTGTTCGTAAGTTCCCATGGATCGACAAGTTACAAGCTGTTGGTATTGAAATTACTGATTTTCGAGAGGAAACAATTGATGTTCTGATTGGTGCTGATATAGCAGGCAAATTGCTCACTGGAAATCGTTGTGGTCTAGTAGCACTAGAAACACGCTTAGGATGGACATTGATGGGGAAACTTGAAGACAACAATAGAAGTAAAAAATCGTCAATGGTGATGTCTATGTTTTCTAAAAACGAATCAATTGCTGATTTGTGGAATCTAGATGTTCTTGGTATATCCGATCCTGCAGAGAAAAGAACACAGAAAGAAACTGGGGATTTTGTCAAGGCACATTTCCTAAATACGATTACTAGAAACGATGAAGGCAGATATGAAGTTTGTATGTCTTGGATCGAAGACCATCCCCCTCTACCAAGCAATTATGGAATAGCCAAAAAACGGCTTGACTCCCTGATGAATAAACTGAATAGAGATTGCTATCGTGATCAATATTACCAGGTTTTCAGAGAGTGGTTGAATGAGGGTATCATCGAGAAGGTTCCAGAGACAGACTTGCTGAAAGAGGGACATTATTTACCTCATCGTCATGTGGTGAAAGAAAACAGCGCAACGACCAAAATACGACCTGTATTCGATGCTTCTGCTCGGGAGAAAAGTCAGCCATGTCTGAACCAGTGTCTTGAGGAAGGAATCAATTCAATCGAGCTGATACCATCTTTATTAATGAAATTTCGCTTGTCAAAATTTGGACTGATTTCTGACATAAGAAAAGCATATTTGCAAGTAAGCTTAGATGTCAAAGAAAGAGCTTTCCTACGTTTTCTATGGTTTGATGATACAGGGGTGATGAAATCGTATCGTCATACGAGGGTGATTTTTGGAGTTAGTTGCAGTCCGTTCCTATTGGGAGCAGTAATTGAATACCATTTGAAATATTGCCTCGAAAATTCTCAGAATGATGAAATAAGATCCATTATCACTAAACTACTCAAGAGTTTTTATGCGGACAACTGTGTCACGAGTCTGGACAGTAGAGAAGGAATTCAGAAATTCATTGAAGTTTCCACGGAGTTATTTGCAAATGCAAAGTTTGATCTGAGAGCATGGGAGTATTCAAGTTTTGGTGATTATCCAGTAAACACCGATATTTCTTCAGTTTTGGGAGTCTGCTGGGATAAAACTACAGATACTTTACAGTTTAATTCAGAATGGTTTCGAGAAATTGATACAGAAATCATTACGAAACGGGTTATTTGTCCGCAGCTCATAGACTTTTCGATCCTATTGGATTTTCGTGTGCAGTTTCCCTTTGCCCTAAAATATTATTACAGAAGATATGGGCGTTGAAAACAGTATGGGACATTGAGGTACGGGACGACATCAAGAGGAGTTTTTTGAAATGGATCGAAGAAATTCCAACTCTCATGGGTTTGAAAATCCCTAGATGGTTTTTTAATTCAATTGAAGGAAGAAACCACTGCAGTTTGCATGTTTTTTGCGATGCTAGTCAACAAGCCATATTTCTGAGATCTGAAACGTGCGATGGCGTTAATGTTCAACTTGTACAAGCCAAATCTAGAGTTTCTCCTGTTAAACGAATGACTATTCCTCGACTTGAGTTGCTAGCAGCTACCATAGGAGCCAGATTATCCAAAACGGTTACTGACACCATCGATCCTAGTCTGTTGGTTTATTGGTGGTCTGATTCGACAACAGTCTTGTCCTGGATAAAAGATGATGGGAAGTGGAAGCCTTTCGTTTGGAATCGAGTGGAAGAAATTCGAAGTTTGTCTAATAAAAATGTATGGTATCACGTTCCCGGAAATCTCAATCCAGCAGACCTTCCTTCCCGAGGTTGTTCACCGAAACAACTGATCGAGTCAAATTGGTGGGAGGGACCTAAATGGCTGAAGGAACCTCCAAAAAACTGGCCCAATCAGAATTACGTGAAAGATGAGGAAGAAATAGAATCTGAGAAGGGAAAACGTATTATTTCAATGAATTTGTCTGCTGAAGTCGATTTTTCCTGGTATTACAAACGTATTTCGAAATATGAATAAATTATTCGAGTATTCGGATGGATCAGAAGATTTATCACGAATTGCCGTTGTTGTCATAAGGATCATAGGATTGTAGATGGGGAATTAACCTTGGCAGAGGTGGATTCGGCAGAAAAAATTGTCATAAATATGGTACAAACTGAAGCTTTTGATGGACTTGAAGATGCTCAGTTGAGGAGTTTTTGTCCTTTCATAGATGGTGATGGAATCATTTGAATTAGATCCAAGGTTTCCGAAAGAGATGACTTACCGGATTTCCATTGTCCAATCATTTTAACCTCCAAGCATGCTGTTGTGAGTAAACTTATCCATGAAAAACATTCAAAATATATGCACGTTGGTGTTCAGAGTTTGCTCAGTCTTCTACGAGAAACATTCTGGATCATCAGAGAAAGAAAAACAGTAAAATCCATCCAATTCCAAAATGTGTAATATGCCGCAGATTCAATGCCAAACATATCGAAGTTGCACCAGTGCCACTGCCTGAAAACAGAGTACGGCAAGCTCACATATTTGAAGTCATCGGTGTGGATTTGGCAGGCCCACTTTATATACGGAATGGAGATAAAGTATGGATATGTCTGTTTACTTGTGCCATTTATCGAACTGTTCATTTGGAACTGTTGTCGTCACTTTCTACAGATATCTTTTTGCAATCATTCAGAAGATTTGTGGCAAGGAGAGGTAGACCTTCGACTGTATACAGCGATAATGGAACAAACTTTGTTGGTGCCGAAAATGCTTTTTCAAAGTTAGATTGGAAAATGATAAGCATCTATAGTACTGCCGAGAGAAAATCGTGGAAATTCAATCCCCCGACAGCTGCTTGGTGGGGCGGTTGGTGGGAGAGACTGATTAGAATAATCAAAGACCTTCTTCGAAAGGTTTTGGGGAAAGCTAGTCTCACTTATGAGGAATTATCCACTATGCGAATCAATATTGAACTCTAGACCCCTGACATATATGCATGAGGATAGCAAAGATCTCGTACCATTGACCGCTGCTATGTTTCTGAAAGAAATTCCTGAGTGTGGAGTATCAGATCTGGATGCTGTGGAGAGTTCAGATTTCAGAAAGCATTTTAGATACAGGATGAAATTGAAAGAAGATCTTCGTGGAAGATTCAGGAACGAGTACTTGGGACAACTCAAATTATCGTCGGAAAAACATATTGGAAGAGAAATCAAAGTTGGTGATATTGTTCTGATAGGAAATGACAATGCGAAACGGTTAGATTGGCCTCTAGCTTTCGTTGAAGAGTTGATACCTGGTCGGGATGATAAAGTACGACTGGTAAAATTGAAAACTGCAGAAGGATCGACGCTAAGGCCTTTACAGCGAGTGTATCCTTCAGAAATGAATTGCATCAATGACTTGGATTTTTTAAATATACCTGCAATGAAGGATACTGAAAAAATTACTCAGAGGGAGGAAACTGATGTTAAAAAAAAAGGAGATGAAGAACATTCCATATCTCGTTTTTATCGGGGGTGTTTCGCCCGATAAAAACGAGATATGGAAGAGTAGTCAAGCCTGTTCGGAGACTTTCCATGTAGTATATTGAGTTGTTGAACTATCTTCAATCAACTCAAGGTGTATATACACATGGATGTGTAATATATGTGTTAGTTAAGATATCTATATACCCACGCACAGGGATTCATCCCTTTGTGGGTTACCTGTATTCACCTGCTGTACTGATATTGTCTCTATTTTATTTTATTTTATTATTATTCATTCACAAGAATGCCCTTTGGACTAGTTTCTAACGAGTCATGGATAATGTACTAAGAGGCCTCCAAAATGAAATTTTCCTGGTATATCTAGATGATATTGTTATATTCAGCACATCGCTTCAAGAACACATCAAAAAATTGAATTGAACGACTGAGAAATGAGAATGTTAAAGTTCAACTTGATAAATCCAAATTCTCAGAGAAATAAGTAGCATACCTGGGACATATCATGACATCTGAAGAAGTTAAACTGAATCCTGATAAAATTCAAGCTATTAAGAATTTTCCTATTCCAAAATCTCTAAAAGAAATTCAAAGTTTACTGGGACAATTAGGATATTATAAGAAATACTCACAAGACTTCGCAAAAATCATTAAACCAGTGATTAAAAAAGAATGCTTACGTGAATCTACCTCTAATATCTATAAAAAATTATCTATTAATGCCCCAATATTTCAATATCCAATTTTTTTTAGACCTTTTGTTTTAACGACGGATACTTTAAATGTCACACTAGGATCAGTTCTTTCTCAAGGTCAGACAAACCTATTACTTTTGCTTCACGAAACCAAAACGAATCAGAATAAAAATACAGCAGCATAAAAAAATAATTACTTGCTATACTATAGGTTTGTGAATCCCCTTCATGCCCAGGTTGATTTTTTAAGTCGCTCCCTATATCTCAGATAACGTGAAAAATTGTTTATTTCTTTTTTTTTGTAATTCACTGATTATGGTGGCACTATATTAGGAAAGTATTTTTAGTTATCTTAAAAGTGAAATTATTGATTTTTATCCAGTGGCGTTACTATGGGGGCCTAAATTTGTGAAAAAAAAACAAACTGACTATCTCAAAAATTAGTATATTTTCAACGTAAATGGTATGCAATCGGAATAGAAAAAGCAGCAACTAATGCTATGAAACATCCTAACACGTAAAACGCACCAAAAACTATCAAGTACTACAGCACTGCACCGTTGCAAATGACATTTCATACTGGAGACCGCCAAAAATACGGATGTGGACTATACATGCGTTTGACCTTGAATCAGCCAATCAAATTTAATCCCGCCCACCTAAGGATCCCATTCCAGCGTATATTACTCAACTACGATATTATTCCAACTCTGGGATATAGATCAATTTGAGCTTGTTGCCACATGTGGCAACATGGGCTTGAAGGGGTTAAGGCCATATTTATTTGGCAGGGAAATCACTATTTATACTGATCATAGACCCCTTGTTTGGTTATTCAATTTAAAGGAACACAATTCCATATTAATGAGATGGCGTCTTAAATTAGGAGAATTTGATTAAGATATCATTTATAAAAAAAGTTCATTGAATGTTAATGCAGATGCATTATCACGAGTAAAAATAAATGCTTTAAACGCTTTGGAAAACGAATCAGTTATTACTAATCCAGATGAAATAAATCAAGAAACATTAGAATATCCACGAACTATTTCTTAAAATCCTCTTCAAGATGAACACCTTCTACAAGTAAACGAACCCCGAAATAAAATAAAAAGGTTTATATTATTTCTGATAGTATAATGAAACCTGCAGATAAACCCATACAAAATCCGATGATCCAATTGAATCGATTGACACAACATACTACTAACAATGAGACTACAAATGATGGAATCAAAATTTATGATGAAATAATAAATAATAAAGTTAATCAAATAATAGTTCTTGCACACTCATATAATAAATGGGACGTAAGTCATGTAAAATTAGGAAAGTAAAAATTCATATTCCAAAAATATATGATGAAAGTACTTTTTTTCAATTCCTGAAAGAAAATACTGTTTCAAAGAAACTCTACTGTATATATTCTCATAATGAATTTTTTAATCAAGTTTTCAGTAAAGTAAGATGTACCAAATTAGTAAATACAATATCAGATAAAGAAGAACAAATAATGTTAACAAAAAACTCCCATGAAGGAAAAACAAATCATAGAGGAATGGATGAAACTTTAGAATCTTTAAAACAAAATTATTATTGAAAAAATATGAAAAGTACCATAACTTAAATTATCAATTCATGTGAAACTTATCAAAGAGCTAAATATTCTAGAAAACTCCCTTATACACCTTTGGTATCAACAGAAATACCCTTCAAAACCTTTCCAAATTGTACATATTGATTTATGCATTTACAACCAGAAAATATATTTAACAATTGTAGATTCTTTCACGAAGTTTGCTCAAGCATACGGAATAACTGGTGAAACTACAATACACATCAGTTCAGCTCTCATTAAATATTTTGCTTCATTTGGAATATCTGAAAAATCAATAATTGACAATGGATCGGAATTCAATAATGAAACCGTTAAAGAAATCCTAAATTTGAATAAAAATTAAATTCACTATCCCTACTCATCATGAATCAAATAGTATTGCTGAAAGATTTCATTCAAGTATTATTGAACATCTTAGAATTCTAGAAGACATGTATCCCAATGAAAACGAAAATCTTATGGAATACACTATTATTGAATAAAATAATTCCATACTTAGTGCAACTACATATTCTCCTTTTCAATTGACATCCGGACATACCAACTTGTGAAATCCTAATGAAATAATATTTTTACCTAATGCATTTTTTATCGATTATGCAGAACATCATAAGAAGTAACTTGGTCATGTCTATAGAAATGTAATTGGAAGAAAAATAGGAAAAAATGATGTTAATGATTCAATTATTTTTTGTTGAATAATTTGGGTTTAAAAAGTTTGTTCGTAAAACTCGGTACCAATTAATTTGATTGGGCAGTGATTGGTTGGTAAGTGAAAACATATCAAAGTATTTATTTTTTTCATAGTGTTTATAAAGGTGGGTACCAATTAATTTCATTAGACAATGACTGGTTGGTAAGTATCCACTTGACGAAGTATTAATTTTAAAACCAAATAATTCAACAAAAAATAATTAAATCATTGTCAGCGATGACTTAAACTCATTTCATACGTTTTGGTACTCGGCTCAAATAAGAGCTTGTCTTTAAAAGGTGTTTTAATTAGTTATCTTATTTTTTGCTTTTTAGTTACTTCGCCTTAATCTGTTCATTTCCAATGGAGCATCAATATAACAAGTTCTCAGCTGAAAGAAATCATGATCTCCGACCCCAAAAACTCCCACACACTACGCCATCCTGAAGTCGCCATCTTGAATTTATAGACTGTGACAAAAAGTTCATAATCTTCGAACCTGAAAACCCCCACATACCAATTTTGAATGGAATATGACCATAATCAGAAAATACGTCCTCCATCTTGAATTTATAAATTTTGCCAAAAAAATGATAATCTCCGACCCCGAAAACCCCCACATACCAATTTTGAATCAAATCGGACCATAATTATCTCGTCCGCCATCTTGGAGCCGTCATTTTGTTTTTTTCCTTAACAAAAATTCGATAATGTATTGTTACCGAAATTATGAACACCTGCCAAATTTCAAATTAATCGGAGGTCTAGAAGTCGGTCAAAATTCACTTGCAAGATTTGACCCAAACTAACGAACGAACTAACAAGTGAAACTAAATGAAAGCTTGTAATAAGAAAAAAATGATTAATATTAAAGAAAATAGGAAACCATCTCTTGTTGCAGGCTTATCAGCTGCACCAACGGAAAATTAGTCCAACGAAGATTCCACAACCTTGAAGACAACCCTGGTCTCTTACCATTCAAAATTGAAGATGCCCAGAATATGATTGACCCCTGGTCATCCATCCAGATATTTGATATTAATCACATAATTGAAGAATTTCATGTACTTCAAAAACAATTAACTACATTGAAAGACATCTTTACATTGAATACCACTAAAGCCAACGATAAAAAAAAATCTGATAATCGAAGCAATTGAACGAAAAATATATTCTCAACTCAATCAACTGAACCCTTCAAATGATAAAAGAATGAAACGTGGTTTGATTGATGGATTAGGATCCATTATTGAATCCCTTACAGGGAATTTAGACCAAAATGACAAAAATATGACAAAGCTATTACACCATTATCTGACAAATCAATCGAAATTAAAAACCATTGTTAAAGATCAAATTACTCTTTTTCAAAAATCTATTAAAAGCTTTCAAAACGAGAACTATGACACATAATGAGATTTTAATGCAAATCGTATTACTGAAGATGAAAACATTCTACAAAAAATTGAAATGGAAAACTAATGATTTCTCAGATGACCACAGCTTTTCAAGTAATTTCTGATATTTCAGAAAGGACAAAAAATTATGGAAATCAAAAATTATAGTAAAGGAAATGAATTCATTTTTATTATAGAAATTCCAATTGTGGAGAATTAAAGTTATTACTACTGGAGAATGAAAGTTATAACTACTTTCACTTATATTCCTTAGCAATACCTACAGGAAAATCATTTAAAATTATTTCACCTCAATATTAATACCTAATCCTTAAAGAAGAAAATTATATGTTTCTCGAAACAAAATGTCAAGAATCCCAGTCGATACCAAAAACGTTAAAATCCAAAAAATGTAGAAATATAATTGGATTATATCAACACCCACGAATATTGTGGGTGTCCAAAAATGTGATACGGATAAAGACAATATTTCACTTCACGGAACTATTGTTTTAGAAGTTTTAGAGAAGTTACCATGACTTCAATGGATGATAATTTTTTTTGAACTTCCGAGTAAAATTCCAAATTAAGTTTAAGCCTTTGAAAATTGATTCGATTAATTTAGATGATATCAAGAATGTTCAAATGTGCCCTAGAAATACAAAACCAAAAAGTTGAGTCTATTTCAGACTGCCAAGTATTTACTCATAGAAGTGTTTGGACTGTATTGATCTATATATTCATTAGTGTATCTAGGCTATATGCTTTATATTATGTGTACTTCAAGAAATATTCAAAAAATCATAGGAGGAACCATTGAATTCTCAAGAAACCCCGATGATCCAAAATCATGTGCTCACCCCAAGACTTTCTATCTAGGAATGGAGGAGTTATAGCAACGATATCGCTATTTAGAACGAATATCTATTATTCGTAGCACATAATATATAAACTGCTGAAATGTTACTTTCAAGATAAGCAGGTGAAAATAAATCAGTTTACATAGAGACACCAAGCTGTATGTTTGCTCCGTTTTCCATACTTTCTTTTTCAAAAAGTTAATTTCCAGTTCCGAATACTTAACTAGCTGTAGAATTATATAATGCTGAATGTATTATCCTCAAAAACATTTTTTCCGAAGTAATTCAATTCCTCTCATTATGTGAAACTCAACAATGAATAAACTATAAAATATAGGGAACAATCTGAACCATTACTAATAATAAACTTCTTATTTTACAGTTCATTATGAAGATGAGAATGCAGCTGAGATTCCAGATGAGAATAGAGAAAACAACACTCCGGTAAGCATGAGAAATTTGTTTTCTGTTTGCTAAATTGTGAACAATATCCTTTTGAGAAAATTCACTGTTATAGTTTCCAAAAATAAATATCAATTACAAATTCAATCTCAGTTGCCTTAGAAATTCAAAACTCTCTGATTTTCATCTCTAAATATGATAGTTCTCGAATTTCATACTTCACCCTTATTACCACAAGATTTCAAAAAATAAACCTCACATGTTGATATTTCTGGATTTTTTTAAATTTATAATTGAATAACTTTTACAAAAATGATGGTAGGGAGGTTTCAGACAAATATATAGATATATTTAAAAAAACCGAAAACCTTATTTTTTTCCTGTATTTCTTAGATTTTTTTTACTAGTATCTCATTAAATTTATAATATGTATCCTAATTGAATCAAATACCAAACTCGATGTC
The DNA here is from genome assembly GCA_018342105.1 of Gonioctena quinquepunctata. Classification (NCBI taxonomy): domain Eukaryota; kingdom Metazoa; phylum Arthropoda; class Insecta; order Coleoptera; family Chrysomelidae; genus Gonioctena; species Gonioctena quinquepunctata. Next base: position 50,571 of record JAFIRS010005530.1, read on the forward strand.
CTATTAAACGTTTCTGGAGAACAAGACACAGGATTATTTTGAAAATTTGGTTTCTTGGGTAATTAGTTCTGCTCTATCGATCTAAAATTTTTTCAGCGCTGCGACGTTGCCGCTTATATTGACAAGTAGCAAAAACATGGAAAGGGGCACCCTGTGTATTATTGCATTTTTCGCTTTGCTTTTGCTTTACGGTCATTTTTGTATGATACTCCTCTATACCTATCTCAAGCGGTTTTCGAGAAATTCATTGATTTCATAAATTTTTGGGCAGAACATTGCTTCAATTAAATGTTTATAACTGCGGTATTTGGACCTTTACGAAGCGGAAATTTTGGTTGTACTTTGCCAACGTTATGTGCATCAGTTATGTCTGAGGGAATTCGTTCTCCGTTATACAGGATCGTCAAAATTTGTGATTTTTCCGATACATACAAAAATGGTGAAAAGTATTTTTTTTTTAATGGAGCACCTGTATATTATCGAATATTCTGAAAGACAATTGTCCTTCCAAATGATGTATTATGATTTTATACCTAAATAGTCTGGTTTCCGAAATAAAAGTAAATTTCTATAAAAATTGTATTATATTGCTATATTTTCCATTAAATGTCATTCAATACGTCATTATGAAAATTCGACAATCAGTGCATCAATAATGAAACGTTTGCGCGTTCATTACCAAAAATTTGATCAGAAAAAAATCAAAATGGAAAGCAATAACTAATCAAACGAAGTTTTAAATTGTTTATCTTCATGGTCAATGTGTCAATTATAGCGAGAACATGCAGAAGGTTCTATGTGTATTGAAGTGTATGAATGATAAGATGACGAACTGATTGTACAAAGAATGATTGATATACAGGGTATTCCAAACTCAATGGCCTATTGGACGTTTCTGGAGATCTGAGATATAAATACTCGAAATTTTATATCCCACGATAAGAGACTGCGATCTGGCTCTTGAAAAAAATTCACGGTTGCAGTGTTGCACATGTACTTGTAACTAATATCAACTTTCGAATTTCAAATGGAACACCCAGGATTTCATTCTGTTTTTGGAATCTACTGACAAATACAAATAACTTTCACTGAACATGTCGGATACTTATTTCTACCGTTTATTGAATATTGATTAGTTTGTAATTGTTTTGCTACCAAAATGGGACCAACTTGAATTCAAATACCTCCTTATCTGTTACCCACACAGGACTCAAATTCAACTTCCACCCAAAAAATATTGGATAAGTTCAGTAACATCGAATGATCAGACCATATTTTATACAGGGTGCTGAAAAACATATTCTTGTAGGTGATCTTTGCTGAAACTGAATTGCATCATCTGAGAGTTAGAAAAAACTCAAGTTTCAGCTGTGTCTCCAAAAGTATGAACATTTTGAAGCGAATCATTACAGATTGATTTGATTTTTTAATCAGATGATTTCAATTGCGTAGTATTTATTACCTATTTCGATTTGTTATACTGGAAAATGAAATTGGTATTAGTGTGCCGTGACCAGAAAAAAGCAAGACAATTTTTCAGTTTGACAAGCAGTGATTTTCATGCTGTTTCTGTCAGAATGAATAATAATACATATTCAAATGCAGATATTCAAATTTTTTATAGAAACTTGCTTTCATTTCGGAAACCAGACTATTTAGTTTTCTATTCAAAAAAATGTACTTTTCACCATTTTTGTATCTATCGCAAAAATCACAAATTTCGAACGACCCTGTATGATGGAGAACAAAGTCTCTCAGACATAACTAATGCTCGCAACATTGGTAAACTACACCAAGAATTTCATCTTTGTAGGAGTCCAAATACCGCAGTAATAAACATTTAGTTGAAGCTATGTTTTGCACAAAAAATAAAAAATCAATTGATTTCTCGAAAACCGCTTGAGAAAGGTATAGGAAAGTAATATACAAAAATGATCGTAAAGCAACAGCAAAGCAAAAAATGTAATAATATACAGGGTGTCCTTTTTAAAATATGAAACTTGTGGCTTCTTTTCAATATAAGCGGCAACGCCGCAGTGCTGAAAATATTTTAGATCAATAGAGCAGAACTGATTACCCAAAAAAACAAATTTTCTAAATTATCCTGTGTCCCTTTCTCCAGAAACGTCTAATAGGCCATCGAGTTTGGAACACCCTGTATATTGGATATAGAAAAATAGTGAAGAATTTTTTATAAACATATTTTTTTCATGTTCCAGTATCAGGGAGATGATTGGTCAAATTACACTCTACAAATGCTGAGGACACCGAGAAGTGCTCCTCTACGAGAAAATGATTCCTTGAATCATTTGATTTGAACTCACAACAGTCTGTCCTCATTTTGAATTTTAAAGCTACCCAGCAGTCGACAATACCAACTATTTCTGCAGGTTTCCAAGACTCCCAAATACTCCAACTGTAGCTCGCAAATCTAGTAGGCATGTAACCAGTCGGAGGATGTTTTAAAACAAGCTAAAGCTGATTTACTTGCTCAAGCTAAAATCAAGACTTTGACATTTAGTAATGAGCAAGCCATGAACATTTTGTGCAGGAAGCACAGGAGAAAGAAAAGATGAAGCAAGAAATTGAAATGACAGAACAGGAAAAGTTATTAACAGTATTACTCCGTAAAGAGTCAAGAAAAGTTGAGAGACATTCAAATGCTGTAGAAAAATATTTAAATAATTTAGTATATATAGAACATTTCATACTTACCAGCATTTGACTCTTCATGGATTTTTTTGATGGAATGGAGAAGACATAAATACATCTGGTATTGAACTTATTTAATATGCCTACTGGCAAATTATTGACTTGGTCTGTCATATTTCAATTTTTGCATAGCATATTTCAATATTTTGATGTTTGATTAGATTTAGAAGTTTGTTCATTATGTAGAGAATACCAATTTTTTCACTAATTGTAAATACAGTTGTTCAATTTTTTTATTCTTATATCTTATCTTCTTATATATATATATATATATATATATATATATATATATATATATATATATATATATATATATATATATTTTTGGGAAGGTTTTCTTGGGTTTTGGATTCTTTGAAAACAATGTTCTAGTAGTTCGTAGGAGAAGACGTTTCGTCCCTGGCCGGGGACATTTTCAATTCTTTATTTATTTTTTTTCAATATAAAAACATACATGGTTTGCTTGGCAGAAAGTTTGCTATTTTTTTGAAAAAAAACTGCGAGTAATGATCGTGGTATTACCACTGAGGTGTTGTAATTACACAGTTAGGTTTTTGGTTTTTGTGCCTCATTATGTTTTGTGGCTATAGTTATCAAAATCGGATATCTTATTCACTTTCGGAAAGTTTACTTTCTTGGCTGTGCGTGCGTTCATTGAATGGCCGGCAGAGATATCATCTCTGTCGGCCATTCAATGAATAAAATATATAAAGAATGAATAAAATATATAAAGAATATAAAATATATAAAGAATTTAAAATGTCCCCGGCCAGGGACGAAACGTCTTCTCCTACGAACTACTAGAACATTATTCGGGGAATGTCTCTATCTCTCATAGAGTCATATCTGAGTAACCGTCTACAGTGTGTCAGTTTGAATAATGTCAAATCTGATTACAAAATGGTCAAGTATGGGGTTCCCCAAGGCTCAGTGCTTGGGCCACGATTATTCGTCATCTATGTTAACGATATCTCTAAGTACTTAAATGACAGGAAATGCGTCTTGTTTGCTGACGATACATCATTTATAACCTCAGAATATACAGTAACACACTTTACACACACGACAAAAGAACTAGAAAACAGGGCAGAAGAGTGGTTCTCAGCAAACAACTGGAAAATAAACACAAATACAACACACAAATTATTTTTCCCAACAATATCAATCCTTTTGGCGGTGAACCCAAAAAATAGTGAAAAGTTGTTAGGAATGACAAAGAGGGAAACTGAGCGGGAAAAAAGCCCCAATGGGTCACTTAAACGGCAGATTATCAGCACCATATTCCTCCCGGTGATTAAAAAGTATCCCAATTTGTCAAATGAACTTTTTTCCCCCCAAACAATGGGAGGGAATTTTTGGGAATTAATTATAAAAAAAGCAATGCGTATAATTGCACTTGCTGAATATCGTGAACATTGCCAACCAATCTTTATTGAATAAGGTATATTGTCCCTTCATTCACTGTACTTTTGTCACACGCTCATCGATATATCCATAAGTATCATACGAGACAGCAAATCACATCCAAACACGCTATAGATTAGATTAGTCAAATCCCGAAAGAATTCCATAAACCTCCAGTTATATAATGTACTGCCGGTCACAATAAAATCCGCTGAAAGTTCAAATCAATTTTGAAAAAATACCTTCTTCAAAAATGTTTTTATTCCATCGAAGAATATTTGTCAACAATCGCTGACATAAATGAATTTTCATAACTGGATTCTGATTTCTCTAGTTTTATATAATGTTAGTCGAAAAAAAAAATATATATATATATTTATATATATATATTTATATATATATATATATATGCATTTCG
>JAFIRS010005531.1:0-55069 GCA_018342105.1 Gonioctena quinquepunctata
AAAGAATCTGAAACAAGATACATCCTATATCTGGGCCATACCCATCTACCTCCTATTCATAACTTCATCGATTCTTGGCCTGATATATCTATACTGGACCAGACGTTCCCCATCGAAATCTGTTCTTCCCTAGAAGACGCCAGTGAGGAACCCGAAAAACCAAGACAGCCACCAAAGACTCCACCCCTGTCCAAGTACCGAAGACGACGACGAATGATTGATCCACCCCTTGTATGGATCCTTCTGGGAAGGGAGGAGTTACATTCTACAATTCCCAAGGATACCGTGAGAACGAAGCCACATCGCTGATTCCGCAACTCAGCACTTTGTATCTTCTCGAGATGCGAGCAGTTCCAGGAACAGCGTCAGCAGATTCACCTTGTCCGTTCATAACATTATTTTATTGAGTTAGTCTTGATATAACATTTGTACTGTCAACATCCATTTTCTTTGTAATTGTAATTTTTGAAAATAAAAGTTTTTTTTTAAAAACAATCTCGAAACGAGATATAAAATTGGAGCACTGAACAGAACGAGGCTTTGAGTTCGAAGGATAGCAAAAGAATGAGTCTGACGCCTATGATCAGTCAAGTGTCAAGTAAACATATTCTCTACTGCGCAATTTAAAAACTGATGACTCAGCAGAATTCTTGGAACTGATGTAACATTGCGCAATATAATGCAATAGCTCTTGATGACGTCATATGCACTCACAAACAGGTGTGCCCAAACCAAACAAGTTTAAACCTGTTGGTTGGCTGGCTCGTTGGAATGGCATTATCGATAAGCATACGGAAATATTGGCTAGTTCTTCAATGAATAAAATACAATATATCGATCTCTTAGAACAGTGGAAATTATTAGCCGATTTTCAATGGATTCATATTTGTATGTATGACAACATTGTATACTCTAACGATATACATTTTTTCATTTGGAAATTAGTATCTTTTTTGGTTCACGCTGTAAAATCTCAATGCATATTTTGCGAGTGTAAAATATTCAATCAATCAAAGTTAACATCAATTGTTTATTTGTTGTTTAGCGATATCTGATATTTATATAATAAGGAGATCCTAACCTTGGACGAAAAAAGCATCGTTTTCAAATTCCGATATCGAAATTATTTGGTATAGACAGCTGATGGAAGGAAAGCGTATATAGGTAGTCATTCATATCGTGTTTTGTAGCTCATAACTGAATGAAAATGCAATATTAATTCGCTTTCTTGCCCGTCTGTCTGTTGGTTTGTTTAATAATGATATAATAGTAGTAGAAGCAATAAATTTCTACTAACTTTCCCGATGAGCTAGAGACTTGAAACTTTGAACATAGCTCAGAACTGAATGAAAATGCAATATTAATTCGCTTTCTTGTCCGTCTGTCTGTTGGTTTGTCTGTAATAATGATTATAATAGTAGTAGGAAGCAATACATTTCTGACTAATTTTCCGATGAGCTAGAGACTTGAAACTTTGAACATAGCCCAGAACTAAATGGAAATGCAAGATTGATTCGCTTTTTTGTTGGGTTGGCTCCCATAACGGATATATAATGAAATTTTAACCTAAAACCGGCATACTTTTTCCTTCTCTATGACTGCGAGCTCCAATACGGCTACATGCCTTCATAACGTACGCCAGCTGTCTCAGACCTCAGTGGCAACCTCCTGAGGTTGCTGAACATCCTACAGGCGGAGGCTCGGTCTTCCAATATTGAATATTAGTGGAATTCTTAACCTCAAACCGTAATTTTTCTATGGATGATTGGACCGCAATGCGGCTTTCTCACACGATAACCTCACATATCTCAGAGCTCCGTAGTAGTCAACCGAGACCGTTAAACATTCTAGGCGGGTCGGCCCCCATAACATAAGTTTTTTACACTTAACCTACAACCGCTATATTTTTTCTACGAATTATTGGGCTCCCCAATGCGGCTTCCACACATATCTCAAACCTCCGTAAGAGTCTTCCAAAACCGATAACCACCCCAAGAGAGTCGGCCCCCATATAACGGACATCTTGAAATTCCTAACCTACAACCGATATATTTTATCCTATGAATGATTGGGCCCCCTTTAACGTTCTCATACATCTCAGATCTCCGTGAGAGACTCCCGATACCGCTGAAGAACCCAGTCGTTACCCCCATAACGGACATCTTGAAATTCCTAACCTACAACCGCTATATTTTTTCTATACATATCTGGGCCCCCATGCGGCTTCCAGTTGTCACAGGCCTCCGTGGCAGCCTCCAATACCGCTGAAGAACCCAGTCGTTGCCCCCCATAACGGACATCTTGAAATTCTCAAACTACAACCGCCATCTTTTTTCCAAAGTTGGGCCCCCATAACTCAGGCACCCCGGCCCCCCAAACCCCCAAGGCCCCCATATAACGGACATCTTGAAATTCCCAACCTACAGCTGCCATATTTTTTTCCCATTGATAGGCGGCCATGTTTTTTTCTCTTAGCGGCAGCCATGTTTTTTTTCTATATATGGTTGGGTCCCCCAAAACGACCCCCCATAGTTCCCAACTGTCTCAGAGCTCAGAGACAGGCCCCAAACCAGTGGCGGTGCCATGTGGCGGGAGTAACCGGAACTATCAAATGACGTGTTCAAAAAGTCATTAGACACACCGTTTACATCAAGCCAAAGTGACGAAGGAAACGAGTTCAATATCTGTCACGGATATTTATGAAGTGTCAGATTCCTATTCATCAGTTAGAAAAAGTTTTCGTCATCATTTTCCTCCAAAGTGTCTTGAAGATTACTGCAAACTAGCATTGGATGAACCAACATCATACTCTGACGCAGTTTCTTGTCAATAGAATGGATCGAAGCCATAGGTGAAGAATTACGATCAATGGACAATAATAATGTTTGGGATATTGTCGAGAAACCATCAGAATTTCGCTTGGTTGGCTGTCGGTGGATTTTCAAAAAAAAAAATCGGAAAATGGATCATTCATGAGATACAAAGCAAGGTTAGTTGCTCAGGGTTTCAGTCAGATATCAGGATTACGATGAAACATCTTCACCTGTGGTTCGCTACGATACAATCAGAATCCTCTAAGCGCACTGCATCCAATGGAATATGATATCAAGACAACTTGATATCAAAACTACATTTCTGAATGGTGATATCGACTTTGATGTATATATGAAGATACCTGAGGGGTTGAAAACCGGGAATCTCCGAGGCAGTGGAATCAAAAGTTGATTTCTGTACTGAAGGAAATAAATCTGAAACAATCTTCAATAGATCCATGCATGTTTGTATCAGAAGACGGAGGACAAGTGGTTGCCATATATGTCGACGATTTGTTAGTTCTTGGATCTGAAATGAAGAGAGTCCAGGAAGTTGAGGATGTACTCAAAGAAAATTTCGAAGATACTTGTTTTGGTACACCCAGACTTCTCCTTTCAATCCAAATTTCATGCTTCGAAAATCGAGTCACTTTATGTCAAGAACCGTACATTTTGAAATACTTGACAAATACAAAATGTCAGACTATAAACCGTCACCAACTCAAATGGATTGCGGAGCAAAACCACAAGCGGCAAGAGCAGAAGATGAAAAAACTGATAAAACAGAGTATTAGTCTAAAATTGGTAGTCTGTTGTATTTAGCAGCGGGTACAAGACCAGGTATAATGTTTGCTGTCGATGCCCTATCACAATTAGTTAATCCTACAAAAGTTCATTCGAATATGGTGAAGCATATATTCAGATATTTGAAAGGATCAGCACGGAAGACGTTGGTATACATGAAGACGGATGAAGTCAGAATTTGTATGTATACGGATGCCTCATATGCAAGTACCATTGATGACAGGAAATCTCAGAGTGGTTTCATAGGATTTCATGGTAAAGCTGCGGTTACTTGGACTTCGAAAAAACAGAAAAGTGTTGCCGTTTCATCTACAGAAGCGGAATATATGGCTTTATCTCTCGCCTGCCGGCAGGTGATGTGGATGTCATACTTGGTAAAAGATTTTAAAATAAAAATATGCCCTTTGTTGTTATGTGATAATCAGGCAGCAATTCACATTTCATCGAATTGTGTCATGCATCAATGGAGCAAGCATCTTGATATACATGTCCATTATGTGAGGGAGAGAATACTAGGACAAGATGTGAATATAGAAAAATATAGCCGATGTGTTAACCAAACCTTTGGGAAAAGAAAAATTCAATCACTTGCTGACATTTCTTTCTTGTTGATATTTGTAAAAAAATGCAGACCCTGAGGGAGAGTGTTGAATCAAGCAGTGATCTGTATTCATGATATATTCATGATTTATTTCATTCGTATCTGAGACTTATGTTTATATGGGTTAATTTTGATTGATTGATTTGAATAAAAACTTCAGAGTTCCCCATCATTATTCTTCAAGATTTCATCAATTACCAAAAATGGTCAACATTTATTGAAATGATTCAGCATCATTACATCTTTCTACATTTATTAATACACATGTTCGACGCTTATATTTTTTGCATTTCATGATGATTCAAACATTTCATAACATGAATGATCATAACTCACAAACTGTACAAGATAGGTATAGAAAAAGTATATAAAATTGAATAGGAAAATATCACAGCTTTCCAAAGGAAGAATTATATATAGGGTGTTCCATGAAAAATTGAGTTTCAGTCATTTTCATGAGTCTCCGGAAGGAACTAACTTTTGAGTCTCCCTGTATGCTGAAACTGAGATCAGATGTGACTCAAATTGCAATATTTTGTAAATTTCAATTGTGAAAAAATCGTTATTTTTCAATGGTCATGTTTTGCACAAAAAATTGACAAAATAAGTTGAGGAATTATCAGCGAAAGTTATGAAGAATCCTATAAGGATTTCAAATTCTAGCCATTCTATTTTCATCACTTCCAACTCGCTACTATCACCGATGATAATTATAGCACTTGTTATATCACCCACAAGAATATAATACACGTGTCACATGGTACATTTCCGACTAATGTGATTGGCTGAGATGATTAAACATAGTAGTAAGAGGCTATCAATCCGATGATTTTATATTACCTCCGAGCATATTTCGTGAATTTTCATTTCTAGAGAATGAGAAACGATGGTTTGAATTGTGGTTATCAATATTATCAAGTATTTCCTATTTCAGATATCCGGTTCAGACTCTCTGTGTTCCTTGTGTACCTGTAGCAGAAATCGAATCGAATCGGGATGGTATTACAGGTGCTGAAAGTTTCACCAGCTGCAGAACCTCCCAAAAAACCAACAGTGGCGGAAACAAGTCCCATTTGCTTCTGCAAGACAGTGATGCCAGTCTTATGCACAGCCAGACTGTTCGGAATGTTCCCTATAATCGTCCATCATCAAGACGGTAAATGCGTGTTCCAAAAATCATTTTATTGGATGATCTACACTTTCGGAACCGCCTGCTTCTTCGCTTACGTAGCCATCTTCAACATAGACTACATCAATTTGATAAAACCAAAATCTCTATTGCCGATCCTCGAAGATGTGACCAACGCCTTCTACACGTTTTATATGATCATCGCGACTCTGTTAATCTTGATGAGGGCTAAGAAAGTTGCCGAAACGCTCAATCAGTTTACCACAGTGTTCAAAGATGGCGTTTTCTGTTCATCGGCGAGAAGAATAGCGGTTTTGACGCAATATGGCATACTAGCGACACTTCTAGGAACGATGTTATTACAAGGAGCAATTGTTTATTGGCTTCATTTGACAAGGAGTCACATTACGAATTTTTCAATATACCACTTCTTGCTGAAGATGATGCAAACGATGACTTTCGTGATCTACGCTCAGTTTTGCACGTTTATTGCTATGATCATAGGCGCATTAGCGTGTTTTGAAAAACTCACCCTGTCTTGTTTGGGATATGTTCCAGTACATCCCATGAAAGGTATAGACGAGTCAAACAATCACAGAGACTTTCCTGGGTGTCATTCACTTCAAGTTGTGCAAAAATCAACACCTACGACCCTACAAATTGACTTCTCTAATCGCTACGGAAGTGATCGAACACTTGAGGATTGCCCACGAAGAAATAAGTTTGTGTATCTACAGTTATAACGAGTGTATGAACCCGCTCCTTCTTGTGCATACCATTGTCGAGTTGGCTCTACTGATTGTTCATTGGTACGCAGTTATAGCTTATTTGGTATATTCTTTCGAGCATCCAGCAGCAAGTACCATTCATATTGTCAATTGTATGGTCGTTTTCCTCCACACATGGGGACTCTTCATATTCTTGAAGAATTCGCAGAATATGAAAAACATGGTGAGTCCATCATTCTTTGGTTTACTATTGGATCTAGTTTGTCCTACGAAAAGTCTTTTGAGACATTGTCGGTGACCGCAGCAAAAAGGTTGATGGTGACAACTTCCAGTTCATGTCGAAAAAGAAAGATTTGTTTCATCAAGAACAATGCACCAGTTCACATATCCCTCCATGCGCCCTTTTTGCTAGATTCAGCCCTTTACTGTTTCCAAACTGGTAAAAAGAAATGGAAAATATTTTCATAATTCAAAAACTATCATCTCCATATTCTACGCCTTCGTCAACAGCGAGCTTTCATTCGTGTCAGTTATTTGGAGTCCTCAATACACTTTTCATTCCAAAATAATAGAGAGTGTCCAATACCAATTTTAAAATTGTGTCACTCTGTAAAAGACGAATAATGTCACATGTGTGCACACTCTACAAAATTAATAATCACGAAATGACTGACCTCATTTACTTGCGGAAATAAATTTCAATGCTCCCGAAAGTAAAAAACCTCAAGATACTAGTCCCCTTTGACATTCTTTACTTTAGAACCAATGTAGCACAATTTATCACTCGATATTTCCACAATCAACTCACGAGCTAGTCTCTAAGACTTTGTAAAATGTATTTACAGTTTTAGTCAAATTTTGTTGATAACCAGATGATGTAATAGTTATTTATGTGATAAGGATCATAAAGACGATCATTATGGTACAAGTCGTGAATGTTATTGGGCGAGGCGTAGCCGAGTCCGATAACACGACGTGTGCCATAATGATTGTTTATGATTCGTATCAAATACAAAATTTTATCTGATGGCATTTATATTAATACATTTTCGAAAAATTATAAACTGCATTTTTGACATGTCACAATGATAACTATTTTTGAAGGAGTAAGTATATGTGTAGTTTCAAATATTAGTAGGTTAGTGAGCTGCCCAAGTAGTACACAGAGGTCATAATTCGGTTGTACAGACGTCTACTAGACCTTTAGCAAAAGTCCATGACTTATGTCTTGTAATATGCTAAGACGTCGCTATGTATGTCAATACGACAAAAAGGCACACCCTTGCGACGTCACATCGACGTTATAAAGTAGTGGTAATGACTTGCCAATATAGACTTATATAAGCCAGTCGCAAAAGGTTTGGATTGAATATTATTATTACGTCGTTCTGTGGTCTTAGTGTCATTATATCATTATGCATGAAGGTCATTATCTTCCTAATCTAGTATTACAATATGTATACCATATCAAAAGATTTTATGTAATGTTAATATAATATATAATCCAGTCTTCCTTTACATGTTCATGATACTCTGTGGTAATGTCCTATATCCACTATATATACTAACAACAAATGGCCGTAATAGTTATCGAGATAAAAATGATTTTCATTTATGTGTCTTTAAGAATTGGTATGAAACACTAGTGATCATTTTTACGATCATAATCCAATTCTACTCACTCAAAATTCATGCTCCTCGAAAATGAAGAGAGTAAATATTTAGTTTCATTTCAGAAAAAATATATTTCATCAATTTTTCTCATTAATCGTTGAAATATGTAGACCATATTACGAAAGATACTTGATTAGCACATATCCAATGATTTTTGAATTGATATAACACCCAGAATCCCATATTTTGTATTTTAAATATTTTTGTTCCAATATGGCTACCAGAATGATGTTATCAATCAATCGAAAAACATGGATGCCGTCCTTCTAGCGTCGAAAAGTTGTAATTACTCCGGTATGTACTATCATAGAATAGTTTACGAGTGTCTCAAAGACATAGCAATATCTTACATAAAAAAGTTGTGATGTAGTCGCTGTGACCACAAGTAGCAAGTTTTGTTCTGCCAATGTCGTAACGCTATCAAAACAGAAGAAGATATACACTGAGTGCATAAGCATTCCGCTAGTTCCGCCTAATGGAAAACGCTAGAATAACTGACAACTGACATATACAATAGAGGTTATGTTGATGTTGAACAGTTATATTTAAATATTGTTTATTTATCACTCGAAGTGCACATACATATTATTCCTTATTGTGAAAACAATTGAAGGGACTGGATGAACTTCATTTTTTTGCAGTGTCCCGATAGACTGATTAATTATTTCAGATGTTAATATTGGGGTAGGCACTTCTTCCTCAATTTTTTTAAATTTTTAATACGCTCCAGTTTTCTTGTAAGGTAGATTGGATTTTTGTTACGGCATTTTAATTATTCATACGGAACTGAATATTCTACATACATAACACAATATACCTATCCAACAAAAATAACATAACCAACAAAAATAATCTAACCATAGATACATAATGTAATCATTACGACCAAAGTTCATCAGTTGATAAAACTGCATTACATGAGTACAATATGTTGTCGTAGAAACTTTTCAAAAATCCATTCATTAGAACCACATATGTTCATTGTCATAATAACCTCACACCAACTGCTCTTAAGTTCTACTTAACGACACATACAATTTATATACATACAAACCACAGTACAACTTCATCTCAAGAATTCTTTATTGTACTCTCGTTATATCTACTACACGACGTCATAGCAACGCCTGAAGTTTATAAAACGCACATTAACTTTCTGGTTCTAAAACATACAAATACGTGGTCTTTAAGACGGTATAAGAAGTCATTATGTTAATTTTATGACTCTGTGCTACTTGGGTGTGCTTTGCCATTTCCTTGACAACGTCAGGTTGTAACGGCAATATTTATTTATCTGATGTCAAACACAATTGTCACGTAGAATTGAATATAATTTAAATAATAATGAGTGATTCTAAAACTGGTAGTTTACCTTCTGATTCGGAAGAAATGACGCGAAATATCGTGGACTCCCTTTTGCCGGAAAAATGAAATATGTATATGAAATAGCGTAATTTCATTATGGTACTTAGTACCATAATGAATTCATTATGGGACTAAGTACCATAATGAGCTTCCTTATGTCATCAAAATTGATTGACATAACGTTGTCAGTATGACATGCCATCAGATAAAGTATATTTATGGTGAATATTTTGAGAATTTTTAAAGTACATGTGTATCGACGGTTATTTTTTGTGGATTTCTGCGTTTTTCCATTGATTGAGTGCAAGATTTTGTGTTTGTAAGTTAGAGATTATTCTTTTCATGGGCATTGTAATAAATTTGTCCAAATCAGTTTGCTTACAAAAAGTAAGATTTTTTTTTTAATTTTTGAGATTCTAGCAATTTGGCTTTTTGGTGTTTTTGAGAAAGTTCTAATAAGCATTTGAAAAGTTCATTTTTTGTGGGTTGAAAATGATGATTCTGATAATTTGTTTTCTGTAGGCACTCGATTTGAAAAGGTGCATAAGGCTGGAAGTTTTCCCTTATTATTTTGTAAACCATCTTTGTGGTTTCAGTTTTCTGGAAATTTTGTCGGATAAAATATACAGTATTATCCAATTCAAGGATGAGATTAGATTTCAGAAAAACAGTACTTCGATTTGAATTCATCAAAGCGATTAAAGATATCATACGCGAGTAGGTTAGGTTTTTACACAAATAAACGACAAAGCAATTCTGAGAGAAGCATTTATTTTCCTTGGGCTGCGAATGATAATATAAACATAAGACATTTATCAAAATATATTTTTTCTATGCAGTTATTCATGTTAAAAGTATGAATAATAATTTTCAAAGAACTTTTTATTGGGACTGTTTGATTTGTTAGGATTTTTCAATAGGGCAATCGATGATTTAATGAGAATGAGAATTCAAATAACTTTTTGACACACTACATCTTTCAGGAGGATCAGGAATAAAGGGATATATCTGATTTTTTAGTGGGTCCTTGACTTAAAAACTGTATATATATATATATATATATATATATATATATATATATATATATATATTATTATGTTATGATAAATTGAGAAATGAATTTTACGAAATTATTTTATTTTCAAATATTATTTTTGCCCCGCGTTTTGGGTGACAAATTGATATGGTTTGGTAATTGTAAATATATAAGTTGTTTTGCTATATTGAGATTGCTAAAGATTTTTGATATTCTTTGAGAGCCAATTTGGATATGATGTAAATAGATATTTTGCCACTGTAATAATCATTGTCAGCGAACGTCACTGTTCTCTTGTCACGCTACCCACAATTATTACTTTTCTCGCCACAGCTAAACTCAGTTGGCACGCCCCTGTCTCAGATTGTCAGTTCAAAAGGAATTCGGCCACTGGTGGCTAACTTCAGTGTATTGAATGATCTTAGTTATGTTTGTTGATCATTGTGAGAAAATAAACAAACCAAATATCAAAAACAATTATCTCCTTTATTCAGGAAGAACTTAAATATACCTGGCCTACGAAAATCAACTTATGCTAGAGTGAATCAAACAATTATTCACGGATAATCATAAAATTGCATATCATGGATAGGTAAACAGAACCTCACTTTTTCTGTGAGCGTAATTTTCTGTTATTGTTCATAAAAGTGACATAGAGTTCATCGAATGTGATAAATGTTATTGGTGAAATAGTTCAGGACTGGGAAAGCACTATTAAAAGTTTTATACCTTGTTGGAACTGTTGGTGTTCACAACTATACCATCAAAACAGGAAATCTCCTCTCTCCAGCCTCCGTTATAACTGCCAAAACTATGTGTCAGGAACGTATCGATGCGGGACTCAGCTTTAGGACTCGTGGATATACGATATCATCAAGGTAATCTTGTTCTGTTAAGCTAATTATGGAATTATTCCATTTTTCTTTTAGAGAAATTTTTATGCGTGCTTCCGCTTCGGAAAATATTTTCGATCTCCCCAAGCTTTGTTTTCTGTCGCTTAGATACCTCCTTTTCTCCTTGTTTTTAAATTTGAATTTTCAAATTTCGCGCACTAATTTGTCACTTTTCACTGTTTATGTTTGTGTTGCATAATTTATATTTACAATTACTTTTCCATTCTTATCATTAATTACATATGTGAAAAATAATTGCTTCTGATACCATCTCATTGCTATTTCCTCACAATTTCAATTTTAAATCTGACCATCTATTCCCTGATTGGCTATCTTTCATAAAGACGTTTGCTGTTCTCTCATTGGCAAACTTTTAGTTTGCTACAATTTCATGTACAGAGTGTTTCAAGTTTATAAATGTGTTGCTTACTTTTTATTCATGATAATTTTGTAAATCTTGACTTTTAGTTGTCTTTTGAGCAATTATTAGTTATGATAATTTTGATAGTGTATATAATTTACTGTTTTATAGTACTTTGACATGTTATCTATCCATATCATAGCTAGGCTCATAAAATACATTAAATTTTAAAAGTTATTTACAAGCAAACTCTTGAAATTGATAATTATTTATTTTTTATTCTTTTTGTGGCTTTTTAGTGTTTTAAAATTTTCAACTGGCATAACATAAAAATATATATATATATATATATATATATATATATATATGAGTGAAAATGTAGAACTAGTCGATATTTGATCATTTTTGGTTAAAAATGGATACAATGGAATTATTCTATCAGTGATGGTATGTTCAATACGTTGTAGTTTTTTGGATTGTTTTTTGCATTCATAATTGAATGAAAAATTACAAACTGGCCGACATTGTTGAATTATTCAGCTCCTCTAGTTCTCTGGTAGGTGGAAGGTCAGGGTCATCATATGGGAGGTAGTCTGATGATATAACTATCTCCCTCGGCCTCTTCTTCCTTGCCAACTTCAGTTTTACTGCCGTTAAAATCCTAGAACATAAATTTCCAAACGGCAGTATTTTTATATCATTTTTGATGATTATAGGTTGGAAGATAGAAGTTGAAATAACTATTTTTAATGGAGTTCCATATTCACAACAAAGTCGAGGATGTAGGCTTAACTAGTTGACTGCAATTCTGGCAGCATTTTGCTAGTTCTCGGTGAAAGTATAGTTATTGTTGTATATATTTCTTATGTTATTGAATGTTGTATGTTGTTTTGGTGATGCTGAGTTTCATAATATGGTTATCTCAGAGCTACCAACCATCTTACTAGTATTTTTGACAGTATGAATTGATATAGAGATTGAAACCCATGTAAGTACGGTCTACATCCATGTGTGCTTTTGTTTAATGGTGAGTGGACTTTTGTATTTTCAGAAGTGTTGTAGATCTAATTTTTTCACTTTCTGACATCTTTATAAAATATAATAAAGCCAGTTTGTTTATATTTTTTCTACATGATAACTGGATAACGGCTTGACGGGAAGCGGTCAAAGCCTCAGGCATAAGCTAGATCAAACAATACAAAAAAACATAGAAAAAAAAAAATTCCACGCGAAGTCGCGGGTACCAAATAGTCAAAGATAAAGCTAGTTCTAAATATTTAAAGTTGGCCTAATAAGTGGACAGGCTCGTCCTGGCACTAAGCTTATATTGGTACTGAACTTGATTTTGTTTTCGTTCAATTGTTTCTCAGATACAAGGACTAACGAGCTTTCTGCTTGAATATTCCACACGAATATCAAATCAGGATGAGCATCAACAAGTTCGATATTTCATAGAGAAACTCAAACAACATCGTCCCTTCACTGCAAGCGGTGTTTTCACCATAGATCTTGGAATTGCTGGACCGGTAAGAACTCTCTCGTTTTCTAATATTTTGAATTCATTCATAAGCATATCGTATCAAGAAAACCATCGGATTCAATATTGAGAAAAAACTATTGCTTTCAACGTAAAATCAATTTTTATTTTAATTTCCAACATATCGAAAAAATGTCAATAATCCTTTCTTTCTCAATCCCCTCATAATCCATCAATTTACTCATAAAATAGGGTAGAAAGGGGTAATGGCGGTCACTTAGGAGATAAAAGTCAAAATATAAAACATATATTTATTCTGATAGAAGAAAAGTGAAACATAAAACTTACTCTAAGTTGGAAAATACAAAACGAACCGAAAATCTAAGATTTTTTGGTAAAAACTCTTAAGTTTAAAAAAAGTTATTTTGACCGGTATTGTCGTAATATTCGGGTATAACCGGTCACAAATCACAAATATATCCGGTTGGACAGTCCTTTGCAGAACACAGGGAGTGTGCCCATTGTCCACATATGACACACCTGTACCACATCTCATTATTTGCCCCATATTCACCACAAATCACACATAGAGTGAAATCTGTCTCATTATTTTCATTATCACTGCAAATATCGTCCATTTCAATATCAGAGTCAGATGATCGAGGCAAAAGGGTATCGAGTGTACGTGTGTGAGCTCTGTGAAAAAGTGAACAACAGTTGGGAAAAAAGTTATATTCATTGTGCTTACGAATTCAGTCACCATCTTCTCGTTAGTGAAATCGTGAGTGAAAACTCATCATGAAATTGTTACTAACAGTAGTTCGTTTCTTGTTTATTCTCTTTATTTTTTTTCTCAAAAAATTTTTTTTTACAATTTGCTACTCAGGGTAGTAGTTTTAAACTGACTAAGCGCCATTTAACCAGTGTACTTTACTTATACGTATGCATATTGATATTGCTCGTTTATTTTCTTGCTGGTTAATAAAGGAGATTATTATTAGTATTATTTTGTTGAATCGTTTCTTTTTCTGATTTTTTTTTCAGTTTTGAATTTATTTTCGGTAGTGACGCCGCTGGTTCTCTCAGGCGAATTTAGTATTTTTCTTGGTTTCGTCAAGCCCTTTTATTCTATTTCTTCCACCCTTGGTCTTCTCCAGTTTTCCTTTCTTCTTTTCCTCCTTTTCTTCCAATGAGTCTTTCAGAGGTGTAAAAAGTAGCAAACTCGAGTGCTGTTTGGGTCTCCTGTTCGGCTTTGTCACTTTGGTATTTTTCTTTGGTTTTGGAAGGAGGCCTTCAACACTGCAATTGAGAGAGGGTGCTGATTTTGAAGTCGAAGGAATTGACTTGGGAATTGCAGCAGCTCTATTTCCTGAAGAGCAACATTGCTGGGAACTTCCTACAAGTTCTTTCTTAGATTTCGGAATTCCTGCTTACGAAATATCTTCGTTAACCTCAGTCTCAACTCCATCATCAAAGACTGCTATTTCTTCTGGGTCATTTAAAGCATTAGCCGCCAAAAAATCTTCATCTTTGAAGACAGAAGGGTCAATCGGGTAGATTCCTGTTGTTCTGAAGCCTGACTCTATCCACTGATGCAGCAAGAACAAAAGCTTTTCGAAACAGTGAGGCAATTTCATATGGAGATACTTTTTCTCCTGCATGGGATTTCATGTAGAGATTGCACTCATTCCTATAATGAGATTTGAGTGGTCCATAGAATGCAACGTCTAACGGCTGAGTCCTATGCGACGTGTGGGGTGGATTGGATGACACGATGATATTATTGGCTCTGCAAAAATCATAGGCTGCCAGGGCCTGCAATGATTGTCTAATATCAATAACGCTTTTTCGTTTTCTGATGGTTTTGCATGGACGACAAAGTGCTGAAGCCATTTGACGAATAGTTCCTCTGTTATCCAACCATTCTTGGAACATTAATATTTTACTGCAATAGGGCCATCTTTCTCCGAAAGAACTGAATGTCGTTGACAAAAAAAAATAAACATGTTAGGTATAAAACCCCCATCGGCACTCATTGCACAAACAACTGTGTTGCGACCCCTTTCCCAGCTTGTCATCAAGCCAACCCTTTTCTGACCTATTTTCGACAAAACTCCCTGGTTCCTGCACTATGGAAATTCCAGTTTCGGCAACATTGTTGATGTTTCTAGGTGAAAGTTGTGTTTTTGCATAATCTGCTGTGAGAGTTCCAAGAAACGATCGACTTCCTTTTTATTGAAACTGGTTGCTTCCGCTTTGCGTACTGCAATTTGATTTCTCTTCTGAAACACTACAAGCCAGTCACAACCTGCCATTTCTATTTCGTTGTTAAAATTATGTTTCACGCCGGTCACTCGACAGGCATTGTATGAAGGCATACATTCAAAAATAACTTGAGACCTTAAAATTTTGATAAATCACTCATTTCAATACGTAAGACCAATCTATGATGTACCATCCAACTGATAAAATACGCACATTCTCAAAAAATAATGAATATAAGTACTTACCGCTTATTTTCAATGATGACGAAATTAAAAGAAACATAAGAAAAACAAATGGCCGATTGTTCCGCATCAACGCTTGCTGGTGACTGAATCAGTCAGACGCTTTCAATGCGACGGTATTGGTTGGTTTGGTTGGTTGGTTTAAGGCTGACGAGCCAGAGACAGGGCTGGCACTTTGCTTCCCTTGACACTGCGACCAGCTGGGGTCTATTGTATCACTCTGTCGTCAGTGGTTCCTCATTCAAACAGGTTTGTGCCCTTAGTTAGGTCTAGAAGCCCGCCGATAAGGCTCTTCGGATTCATGCCCGTTTCCGGGCCGATCCCTCCAAAGATCCTGCGTCGCCCACCACTCAGGGCGTCACAGTCGAAGATTGAAAGACAAGAGTTAGACCGAGGCCTCCTCTTGTCTCTTGATGACAAACCATTCTTCAGTATCTATCCCCATGTCCTGGGTTTTGATGAGCTGAAGAATCGTTTTGGTTTCCATTTTACCAAATGGCTTTGGAATCCACTCTGTTTCCGGGAGTTTCTCAGTAGGTGTTCGACCATCTGCTGATCCCTCCTCGGTTGGGTTTACGGTTTCTGGTGCCGAGTGTGATTCAACTGGAATCTCCTCGACTTCCATACCCGCTATCGGTGTTGGGTCTTCTTCAACTGGAAGTTCCCCAGGGTTGTTTGTGTAGGGGAAAGGGTCGTCCACACCTGCGGTGCCCCTTGCGCAGGTGTAAGGCAGATTGCTCTGGGAGGTCGCCATGTATCCCAGAGGCTCCGTTTTTTTATACCTGACTGGCTCAGGTATCATCCATCCCTCGGCACGGGTCGCTTGACGCCTTGGATTAAGCCATGTTGTGGTGGCATTTGGTTTGAGATTGACTTAGAGATCCGCAGGTTTTGACCATTTCTGGTCATTCCCACTGGCTTTTCCTTGTCAACCCCGTTATCCAGCGATACCACTTGGAGGTAGCCACCTAAGTTTCCGCAACCCATATTCATCTCTCGTAGGAGGTGAACATGTGTTGACGCAAACTACTCGCCGTGCGACGGTATTAGAAGCAGCCGTTTGCACCAAACGCTGTTTCCGGATCTATTTCTCCCAATGAAATGAAGGGCTGACCGTTATTGCCCACTGACCGGTATTACCCCATTTCACCCTATTGGTGATAGCCTGAGTTGATACAGCGAATCCCTGAGCAGACAATACAAGTTGTAGAGATTTCCGAAGAAAACTCCATCCGGAAGATGATTTGAGGGGCTAAATCACCTCCCACACTTGTTGCGCTATCAAATAGACTTTCCACTACTTCAAAAGAAGATGCAATGATTCGAGGAGATTCAAGCCGTTCATGTCGATTACAATGAGACGAATAAATTTGTATGCATAACAATGCGAGGCCTCACACTGCGAGAATAGGTGCAGAAGTACATTACGGAAGTCGGTTTTTGGGTTATGGAGTAGCCAGCATGCAGTCACGACCAGAACCCGATGAAACATTAATGGAATGAGCTGAAATGAAGAATTTGTGCTAAACTCCGTGTGCCCCAACGATTGCAGAGCTCATTAGTGCGGGGAAGAAGAAGGCTTAGCATCCCACAAGAAACAATATCAAAACTTATCAGATCTATGCCTTATCGTATGAGGGATGTTATGAAGGCAAGAGGGGGTATTTTTCTTCTTCTATGTACATGATGGGCCGGTTCCGGAGAACTCCGTGCACGACGACCTCTTTACTTGGGCTCGTTGTGCACCCACGTGATCTGGCAATCAGCTGGGCATGCCGATTTCTCTGACGAAACTCAGCAGTTTGTCAGCTGAATTTCTTTGACATTTTCTGGGTTCAGAATTATGCTCCCCAGGTGTATCTCTCTGGTGCGCCAATGCGGGGCACTCAGTAAGGTTGTGCGACGATGTCTTCATCTTCCAGGCACTATCTGCATATGGGATCGTCTGTGATCCCGATAACTTCCATGTGCCTGTTCAGGCGATTGTGTCTAGTTAGGAGCCCAGTCATAGTCCTGATATCCCATCTGTTGAGTGACAGGATCTCTTTCGACAATTTCTTCGAAGGCCCCTTTATTTGAAGCTCCGATTGCATCATGCATGGCTTCTCCTGCCATGTTTCGATGAACTGCTTTCGCAGCAGTCCCCCCATGTTTGAGATGACAATGCTATTGGGTATTCCCAAGATTGATTTTGGTCCGACTGGAGTCTTTCTCGATCTTATCTTGGTTACATGCCCATAGCCGCTTCAAGTTGAATACATGTTCTGAAGTTGCTCCTAAATAAAAGGCTAAAAATGGTTGGAAAAGTCTGTTTAAAAGTCTGTAAATATTGCTAAATTGAGTGAAATCACAAAACAATCCACAGGAGGAAATCTGAAAACTTGAAGCGTAAATCCAACCACTGTGAGTAAAATTATACATCCCATCCCTACTTCAAATATAGTCGAAATAGTCAGTGAGCATAGTTATATTACCAAATTGAAGTGTCATCTGCACTTGAGACATGGATGATCTGAAAACCTTTATATCGGATCAGAACAAAATTCTTTTTGAGTCCTTAACTTCGCAAATCACCGAACTGAGAGACATAGTTTTGAAAAGCTCCAGAAAATAGTAGTTTTGGAAAGTAAAGTAAAAGAACTCAAAAATAAAAACAAAAAGTTAGAGAAACCTCACGCGAAAATAACATTATCATATTCAATTCTAAATACCAAAGTGGAAGCCTGATTTTATTCGTCCTCCATATTCTGAACAAAATCAGAACTTCAGTTGAAAGATACAGATATAAACAACACATATACTCTAGGCACACCTGATAAAGTTATAGTGGTGAAATTTGTTAGATATAAAAAAGTTAAAGGGAGAGGAACTATCCGTAGTGGAAGATTTGTCCCTGGAGGAACGAACAGAACGAAAACTCTCAGTGAACTACCTTAAGTGCGATGAAGATAGAAATCAAAGAGCGCATAAATTTCGTAACATACGGCATATCAATAGTAAGGGTTGCACATACGAAGATCTATCGAATACTGATCCCCTAGGTGAATTAAAGCCTCCTCAAGTAGAAACTCTGGAACCCACAAAAAATCAGAGCAATCGGCGGATATTTCCACTCCAGATTTACATCACCCGAATATCCAAACAAGGCAGAAATGAAGTACAGAGTTTGGCCCGCGTACTACTTCACGAATTCTAAGGATCCAAAAAACCAGCGATTAATTTTCAATCTTCGTTGATGTAAAAAAGCATTCTTGGTAAATAAAAAAGCATTGTATCGTTCCGTTTCATGTTTCTCAGTAGATTAATTTTTGTCAATAAATTATGGATCAATATATCAAGGAATTGAAAGTAGACACTATCGATACCATTGAATAGGTTTTATCAGACGATAGACAAATATTCCATGATATAGTTGATCCATGATTGAGAAAGCTCAATTAAAATCATTTGAATTCTTTCTTCATTAATACACATATAAAATAAATTAGTTGAACGTATAGGTATTCATTGTTAATCTGCATTTTTTTTTCAATGTTATATCGTGTTATATCGCTTCCCTCAATCCATATTAATAATTTTCATCGATAGTTATAATAAATGAAGAAATGGGTTACAATAAATATAATTTGAGATAATTATTTTTAAAATTATATGAATTTGGATTGATAAATATCTTATATGTTTGTATAGATTTGCAGTACATACCTTCAAAGCAGGCTTGCAACTTCGGAAATGGAGAATTACCCATAGACAAGCTCTCACCGAGCTTTTTTGGAATTTCTATTCATTTATTCACCTGTTCTGCAATTCGTAGTTGTAAAAATTCCATATACACTATTGTATTCTGTGTTTGTTGTACTATATTTCATTCAGGAAAGATGAATGAACGTTCTTATTATCATTATATTACTCTGTCTGCCTCTTCGTTCCCAGGAACACCTGTGTGTCCTGGTACCCATGTGAGGCTGACTTGTTCCTTGTTTTTGGCAAACTTTCTATGGCGATTCTACGCTCGGACACCAATTTGAATGTGATCTCATTTGATCCTATCGCCATGATTACTGCCTTGCTGTCCGAGTAGATGACAATAGATGTTAGACATCTGTTGTCGAGGCTTTCTTGAACGCAGATAAGTATAGCATATACTTCGGCCTGGAACACTGAGGCATATTTGCCTAGAGGAACTGTGATTTCTCTCTTTGTTCCTTCCTGCGCCGTAATACCCCAAGTCTTGATCCATCTGTATACCAGGTTGATCCGTAAGCAGGGAGTCTGCGGGGCGCAGCGTCTTTCCATTAATCCCTCGTGGGGATGGTAATTTTTGATCCCTTCTTTTCGAAATTCAGAACCGGCGGGATGCTATCTTTCTATCTTCATTTATAGGATTGGATAGCCCTCCTTTGCCTCGTTCCAAATAATGGAGTGTCCATGGTCTGTCTCCATGCCAATCCATTGGCCTGTATCTTGGAGTCTGTAGGCAGTGCGCATGGCTCCATGCTCAATAACAAGGTGCAGAGATGGCAGTCCTAGCAGAACTTCTAGAGCTCTGGTAGGCGTCGTCCTCATGGCACCTGTCATTCCTGGGTGAGCCAGTTTTTGTACTTTATCTTTTTCATTTCTGGACTGGCTCCTTAATGTGCTGGTCCACCAAACGATGGATCCGTACATTAACGTCGATCGAATAATCTCCATATATATCCAGTGTAGGGTTTTTGGTGTCAAGCCACACATCTTACCAAAGGCTCTTCGGCATGCCCAGTAGGAGCAGATAGCCTTCTTGGTGCGATTTTCAATCTGCTCGTTCCGGGTCAGCTGTTTTGTTGACCCTTTGTACGGAAGCTGTCTTCCTGAGATACGTATCTCTGGAAGAGTTCGTATTTTGCGTTTTTCGGTGGAGCGTACCAAGTCAGCTTTTTCTGGATTGACTCTCAACCCTCCTGTAGAACACCACTGTTCTACTCTGCTAAGAGCTTCCATAATGATTTCTACCAGCAGGTTTACCGGTTGGTCTTGAGCCAGCAAGATCAAGACGTCTTGTCTGTACAGTCCTGACTCATTTAGCTCCGTGAGAAGCTCGTTGACCACCAGGGGTGATAGAACTCCTCCTTGTAGACACTGCGATAGCATGATTTTGATCCATCTGATCAGGGTTGGGTCCACCCCAAACCGCGCCGCGGCGTGGCAGATAGACTCAAATGACGTGTTGTCAGATGCTCCTTCCATATCATATGCATTATTAAAAATCAAGTTTTAATTTAGATGATTGTCGATAAACCATACTTCTTTTATCAGTAAAAAAAGTTAATTTGTTTCATGCATTAATTTTACAATTTCAAGCATATTGAATTGAATTTCAAAGAGCATTTTTTTTCATCTCATGAATAGTTTTTTTTTCAAATATCGTTAAAGTCAAAATGTCACAGTTGGCCGATTAAATATTTATATATATATATATATATATATATATATATATATATATATATACGTATATATATATATATATACGTATATATATATATACGTATATATATATATATATATTTCAATTTTGATTATTGAACCATGTAGTATAGTATGGATTGTGGTTTTCTCAGGTTATGGTTCGATGGGTAAAAGTAACCAAATGCATGTTAAAACATTTGTTGGGTGTTTTTTTTTATTTTTTATTTCATTATACAAATTACGTTTCGCCTAGGAGGCTTCCAGGCTTCTTCAGTTTTTGTTTGCTCCCAAAACAAATTCAAAGGATTAACGGCTAACAATTGATGTCCTTTCTCGAAAGACGATTTATTTCATCGATCACATATTAAGAAACCAAATATTTTTCATCTCAAGGACCTAACTTACAATGAAAAAGAAGCAAAAAAATTTTCCCCAGAATAAAATGGGCAAAAGAACCCAACAACCGTTAACCCTTCGAATTTGTTTTGGCAGCAAAAAAATCTGAAGAAGCCTGGAAGCCTCACAGGCAAAACGTAATTTGTTTAATAAAATTAAAAAATTAAAAAAGCATCCAAAAATTAATCACCGAGATTAATGAGTTTGTTTATTTCTCGTATATAATCCTAAAAATGTCAAAGCCGCTTCAGTTACTCGTATTTCAATTATTCAATATCATGTATATACAACAGGCAGGTTAACCCCGTGGTGACCTTGAGCTTCATTACCAAAAACCCATTGAATAGTTGAATAACATACATAATTTTTTTTTTAAACAAACAAGAATGATCTATTTTCAGAAGTCTCACATATATCTACATTACTTCGCTGAAAGGAGTTTCATACGAATAAGATACGAGGACAGGTATTACATTATAAAAATATACATAATTGGTTCTAGAAATACAGTTTTAGAAAAGATATTTCGGGTACCATGGAAAAGGAAATCCACAACTATAACAGAAACTTTCATGGAGACTAAATCTGAATCTTATTTGATTTCATGAGTCGTCTGAAAATTGGATCTTTCTACTTCAGAATGATTATGAAAATATTTCAAAAATTACCAATATGATTCATTTTGGTTGAACATAATATTCGAGAAAAATGCCTTTCCTAAAACATAATTCGTTTAGAGGGGTGAAATGACATTTATTTACAAACATGTATCTAATATTAACACTTCAGACTTTTCAAAAGTTTGAAAGAAACATATAACTTGACCATTTATATAGGTGAAAAGTGACATTTATCCGGGTGGAAAGTAATCACTTTCCACACGGGTAAATGTCACTTTCCACCCAGGTAAATTCGATGTACAACCAAAATATTTGTTTCAATTGTATTCGTTTTCTTGTAAATTTCTTATTGTACATTGAAACATTCTCAATAAATAATTTTTATTTTTTGCTCAATAAATCATTTTTATTTATTTCATATTAAGTATTATCAATCACTTACTAAGTTAATTGTATCA
This sequence comes from Gonioctena quinquepunctata, assembly GCA_018342105.1. Taxonomy (NCBI): domain Eukaryota; kingdom Metazoa; phylum Arthropoda; class Insecta; order Coleoptera; family Chrysomelidae; genus Gonioctena; species Gonioctena quinquepunctata. Next base: position 22,305 of record JAFIRS010005531.1, read on the forward strand.
TTCGATTGGTTATAAGCGGCAACGGAAATTGTTACACCATGCTGAATATCCTGCGGAAATTGGTAAAGTTTTTAGTACTGGAGTTGGGCATGACGATGACGATCCCTTCAATAACATCCGCCACAACATTTAGTTCACATAATTTATATTAATAACCGACATTTTGTCTTTTTCCAGATTTCGGCGAATATACTGACATATGTGCTGGTCGCATTACAGTTTGACCTTCCAGAAGAGTGATATGGCTTTTGATGAGATATTGTGATGTTGTATTTCACATGTTTGTCCTGAATCACGCATGTTTCTTCAAAAAGTTATTATTGCAGAATAATTATAGAAAATTTCCTTGTTTGGTAATATAATGAATGAATATGCCACAAAATGAGAATTTATTTACATCTTTGGCCACTCGACGAAACAAAAATGTTACAGTTATAGAGTCGCACAGAAGCAGTGGTGGATCCAAGATCTTGGTATGGGGAGGGGACTGGGGCGATCACCTGCGGTGGGTGTGGGGAAGCGGAAGCACCTCGTGTTAGTACTGCAGCTGACTTTTTCAAGTTCAAGGTCATTGTGTTTCATAGAACCTTAGAATTCCACTAGTGAATTCATATTTTGGGACGGAAATAAAAAATATTATCGAATACTGTTTATCAATTGTTTGTATATGTAGAAGAGGATATTTTGTATTAAGTGTATATTTAATTGATTAGCAAAGCGCTTTCGACTAACGTCATCATCAGTGCTTCCCGAAAATTGAATACTCTGATTGATATGAGATGAAACATAACAAAGGTTGGAAAATGTAGAAAAATGATAGGCGAGTACTTACATAGTCAGGTAACAGGAAATGTTACAATAGAAGAAGACATATTTATAATTATAACAGATGATTAGGTTCAACGAATAAAGCGTGTTGAAGATACATAAGACCATATGGGAATGTAATAGTTCAATGACAACTTCATATGTCAAGTGTCAAACATAAACTTGGGAGGTGATGTTACCAACTTGAGGAAGTAAGGATATTTATTTAGCCACACATTTTATTTATTCAGCCGTTTTGCTATACATTCCAATAATACAAATCAATTATAATACTACTGATAATAATTAGAAAGAAAAAAAAGTTCAAATGTTTTTTCCCCTACACTCTAAGTGAGTACACACTTGTATTGTGTAGTGAGAAAAAAGAAAAAAAAACAAAACAACATAACATGAAAACCGACAATTCAAAGTCAGAAATAGGAAGAAGGAACGGAACAGTATAAACAATATAAAAATGGGGGGTTAATAGGAACAGAGTAAAACATACTACAATAGGCAGTAATTGTGTGAATCAAAATTCAACAGTGCAGTTAACATGGCTGTAAGTTGGTGAATAATAATAAATATACAAATTTTTTATGTTTCTATAATTCTCAAGAAGTCCCTATAATTACTATAGATATAAAGTTTAATGGCTGAAGTGAATTTCTTGAGGTTAGCATATTTTCGAATGGCGAGAGGTAATAGATTATATGCTTTAGGTTGAATATATGTTACAAAACGGTGACTAATGTTCTTGTTGTTAAGTGGTGTAACGAGTAGTTCGTTCAACGTGCCGCGTGTATTGTAACCATGATTGAATGTTTGCTGACAATGACCACTCTTATAGGCAGATATTAAAATTGTGAAAATATAAAGACCGAATATAAAGTATATCTGGAGAATACAGTGCATTTGTGAGCATCGTTTTTTTCGTCTAAAGATAATTTTTAATATAAAATTCTGGATCACTTTGAGATTTTGTAATGAGTTTTCATACAGACCACCCCACACTAGTATTCCATAGCGTAGGAGTGACTCCACAAGTGATTTGTATATTATAAGCAACAGTTTAATCGACAGTATCTCTCTCAGTATATAAAATTTGTAAATCAGTTTTCTGAGTTTTGTTGTTAGATAATTGACCTGAGATTTTTGTCGATTATAATGCCTAAGTATTTGATTTGGCTTACTTCTGTGATGTTTTTATTTAGATTAGTGATGCTAATATTCTGGAACTCTGGCCTATTTACATTATTGGCAGAAAAAGCTATATAGTGTGTTTTTTCAACATTCAGAGATAGCTGGAAAGCATTTAGCCAATCCGTTATTATGTTTAGTTCTCTTTGGACATGTAATTTAGCTTGTGACAAGGAATCGCCCTCGAATTAGATCACAGTGTCATCAGCATAGGAAACAATTTTAGCATATGATAGTGAAAGCATTGAATTGATGTAGATTGTAGATGTCCCAGTACCGTTCCTTGAGGTACACCTATCTTGACGGTAGTTGGGACACTTAGCGAGTCATGGACTTTAACTTGTTGTCTATTATCTAAATAATGGCGGAAAACATCCAACACACGTACCACGAATCCCATTTGTTTCAAGAATAGAAAGGAGTTTCTGATGGTTCACTGTGTCGAATGCTTTCGCCAGGTCTAGAAAGACCCCTATACATTTTCTATTCTTGTCCAACTTGCTTATAATTTCATTCACTACAGTGTACATGGCATCACTTGTTGATTTACCTGCCCGAAAACCAAATTGATAATCATTCAATATCTGATTAGCGTTGAGAAACTCCATTAAACGATTTTTGAGGCATTTTTCAAAGATTTTACCGAAGTTGTTTAATACACTTATCGGTCTGTAGTTATTTATTTTTGTTTTGTCACCTGCTTTGAATACAGGAGTTATTATTGATTGTTTGAACTGATACGGGACAGCTCCTGTTGAGAAGATGAGGTTGAAAATGTGTACAAGATGGACCAGGATGTGAGGGTGAGTATTTTTGATCATCTTAGTGGTAATATTATCTATTCCGGGAGAACATTTATTTTTTAGTGAGGATATTTGTTGTATCAATTCAGTATCAGTTACAGGAGTTAGGAACATGGAATTTCGATTTGGAGTAAGTGGTGGCAGCATAAATATAATAGGGACATTTTTTAGCAGATTTCTGAAACAGTTTAAAAGGTTAGAAAAGAGAAGAAGAATTGAGTAAGGTAATAATTAAGTGATGATCCTTTTATGAAGGGGAAAGAAATCTCTATTCCAATTAATCTGGGTGTTAAGGCAAAGGTCATTTTTGACTAATTCTTTAGAGATCTCCAGATCTTCGAACAAGTCCAGTCTCAGGTAGTTTCTATTGTTTATGTTGTGTAGAATTTTGGAATCTTTGTTAGGGCTAAAACTATGGTTGTTGAATTTTAGGTGATGTCCAAATGCAGATTTGTCAGGCTTCTTCAAGTGTTCATTTATTCTAGTGTTAAGAGGTCTGCAAGTTCGACCGATGTAGGAGGTAGAACAATCAGAACAGTGGAGATTATAAACACCGATCTCCTTCAACTTATCAATTTTGTCTTTCGAATTAACCAGAAAGTTGCTCAATTTGTTAGAGGAACTTAATGAAATTTTTATATCTGGAATTGTTTTATTCATAAATTTGGAAACGTCATTACATATGTTGGAATCAAAAAAGGGTGAAGAAAAATATTTGACTGGGGCTAAGTTGTCCGGAGGAATGGAGTTGAAAGCTAACTTCCTTTCCTTGCGAGATTTGAATCTTGATATGTGTTCATCAATGATGGACGGATTGTAGTCATTGTTGAACGCAATTTGTTCAATTATGTTAACTTCATTGTTAAAATTAACTGGGCTTAAGGGGGTATATAGCAGTCTGTTAATGAAACAATTAAAGGCAGCCATTTTGTGTTGAATGGGATGGTTAGAGTTGGAGTGGATGATGGAGTCCGTCTGGCTGGGTTTTCTATAGATTGAGAAGTCTTATTTGTCGTTGATTTTGGTTATGGTTAGATCAAGAAAATTTAATTTATTATCGGATTCAATTTCTGGGGTGAATTTTATTTTTGGATGTAAGTTATTTAATGAGTTGAGTATATTATAGGCATAATTAGTATTGCCTTCGATAAAGACTAGACAGTCGTCTACGTAACGGAACCATCTCCAAATGTTGTTGATTCTATTGATAAGTTGATAAGTTTCCCATGATTATGTCGGCTAAGAGAGGAGATTGCTAATCCGTCTGGTTGACTATAAAATTTTTCGTTGAAAATGAAAAAATCTTGAGAAGTGCATAAATTAATTAAGGTTGAAATGTCAGTTTCAATTGATTCAGAGACAGAGTGTTTAGAAAGTAAATTGGAGACTGAAGGTAAAGTTTCTCTTTTTGGGATTGAAGTAAAAAGATTGTTGACATCGAAGGATATCATGAGGGTGTTGGAGTTTAGTTGAAGGTTTTTGATTTTGTTGATTAGTTCCAGTGTGTTGCTTACAGAATTAGCTGATTTGTAATTGGTGATGTTTTCACCACTTGGAGAACAAGAATGACAAAATGGAGACCGGAGTGTTGTAAAAGCTTACCACTGGTCTGATTGGAATACCATCCTTGTGAATCATGGGAAGCCCGTACCTGACTATGTAAGTACTCGCCTATCATTTTTCTACATTTTCCAACCTTTGTTATGTTTCATCTCATATCAATCAGAGTATTCAATTTTCAGGAAGCACTGATGATGACGTTAGTCGAAAGCGCTTTGCTTATCAATTAAATAAACACTTAATACAAAATCTCCTCTTCTACTTATTTTTACACCGTGTATTCAGCTTTCCTTACTCAATTATTTGTATATCAAACAAAATAGTTTAAAATTAAATGAATAATAATAACTCGCCCCAAGGCACCTTGGATCACACACACACATCAGAAATGATGATGACTCTTCGTGATAGAGCTCTCACAAAATTCAAGAAAAGCAAGCTCGAGAGGCATTGGACTTTCTACAAAGACCAGACAAGATATTCTCAACGTGAGACATTGACTGTTAAAATCCCGTAAGATTACTAGTACTTATAACACATTTTCTGGAATGTCTGTTTCCATTAAAACCCAATTCAATGTACTTGCATCTCGTGACTGACTGTCACTATTGTGCCCAAATAATTATTCGTAAAAAAGGAGAAAAATCACGGCTACTAAAGTGCCCGCGAGCGAAGTGAAGCGTGTTTTGAAAAAGTTGATTGGCTGGCCATCAACTTGGATAGCAAGGTTAGGTTAGGTTGTGTTCCCTTCTTCTACGTAAGACATTGACAGGGTTTGGGTATATTCTATGTGAAATTGTGCCGAAAATGAATGATTTGCTGGTCGTAGTTAATGCTGGTGAAAGGAAGGAGGCATTGTGAGTGATATTTGCGCGAGAAATCGGAGCTTGAAAAATACATGTTCTGGGTCAAAAAAAGCAAGCTAACTCGGAAAGAGAAGATAGCGCCGCGTTCTTCCGGTTCGGGGGCAAAAACAGGTGAGGAAATTCTTCCAACTATATTCGGAGAGAAGGAGTGCTTTTACTGGGGAATAGGTCGAAAATATGAGATCACCCAGTATCTTCCCGAAATTTTCACAGGTGCTTCAAAACATGGTAAAAACAGAAAATCAATCGAAAATTTTGCGTGGAAAAGATAATATTAGGAGATACAGGCCCCCGAAGATTCATAAAGAGAGGTTATGGGATATCCCTTTTGGAAATGGAAAACTGATATAAACAATTTCTTTTTACACTAAAATGGTAACTAACACTCATTCAACGTTTTAGTAATATTAAACTCACTTAATTTTCGATAAAGTAATGAAAAAACTCCGATTACTTTTATTCTACACAAGAAATGTCAAAACTCAAACGTTGGTGATTGTTATGTTTATCCAAATCTCCTGGATCTTGGAATTTATTGATATGCGACGTTGCCTATGTCTACAAGGGGAAAAGAAAGTACTGAAATTCAATGCAACATACATATTTGAGCATTTAAATTATAACTATTACAGCATGAAAAGACGATCTGATAGTTCCGATGGATATATGTATCAATAGAAGTTTAAAATACAAATAATATATCAGCACGCTTGTTGGGGGTGTCTAATAGCTTTTGAAAATCAAGCATGAAGTTGATGTGCCGCATTTAGAAAGTTACCAAACATGTAAAAATAATGTAATTTCCGATTATTTTATTTTTAGTAATTGTAAACCGGACTGAGAAACGCATTTGGCTTGGATGTTTTCTTACGTGAAAAGAAGGAACACAACCTAACCTTACTTGGCTAACCTTGTTACCCAAGTTGAATGCAAGCTAATCAACCTTACAAGGCGACGCTTTGCTCCGCTCGCGAACATTTCGATCCAACCAATTTCTTACGTAACAAGAAGGAACACAATCTAACCTAACTTGGCTAACCTTATTATCCAAGTTGAATGCAAGCTAATCAACCTTATAAAGCGTCGCTTCGATCCGCTCGCGAACATTTCTACCTAAGAAGGAACACAACCTAACCTAACTTGACTAATTTGTTATCTTTAAAATGCTAATCAACCTCACAAAGCGACGCCTCGCTCCAACTAATTACTTTCTTAAAAAGAAGGAACACAACCTAACTTAACTTCGCTGCACTCGTAATCATGTCGTTGGCAGTATGAATTCTTTAAAAAAATATTGCTGGTCCTGAAAAGGGCCTTTTTTTCGAAGTAAAGTAATTCAATAATCTTCTTCCAATTCACTCTGTTCATCTTTATTTGCCATATGAACGAAATCGTCGGCCTGTTTTCGGGGATCGTATAACCTCCCAGCTAATTTCAAAAACTCCTCAGTTATGAAAAAATGTAATGTACATTTTATTGTCTACATCAAGAATATTTTGCGAAAAAAAATTATACGAATACACAAATATGCTGCTAACGAACAGAAGGACAAGTTGGAACCCATCTACACATTCTAATATTGAAGAAGAGAAACCACACTTTTTTTCAACTTTAAAAGGTCATAATTTCCAAATTATATTTTTCGCGCTTAAATTTCGATTGCTCAAGTGTTTTTATCGAGTTTTGAAGCACCTATGATAATTTTGTGATTATTTCGTGAAAATTTTGCGAAAATCCGGATTGGCCCAATTCACTTGAATAGTTGGCAACATGGCATGTCCATAAAACGCCAAGATGAAAGCACAATGCAACCACCAATATTTGAATTTTGACATTTCATGTGAAAAATTAAATGAAATGTAATCGGAGTTTTTTCACGATTTTATCGAACATTAAGTGATTTTAATGTTACTCAAACGTTATATGAGTGAACAGTTAATAATTTAGTGTAAAAAGCTATTCTTCAAATCAGTTTGCAGTTTCCAAAAGTGATATCGGTAAAGGTTAAGAATATGAGATCACCCAGTATCTTCACGAAATTTTCACAGGAGCTTAAGAAGACGATAAAAACAGTATAACAATCAAAAATTTAGCGCGGAAAAGATAATTTCAGGAGATATGGGCCCCAAAGGTCCATAAATAGGGTTATGGAATATCACTTTTGGAAACTGCAAACTGATATAAAGAATAGCTTTTTGCACTAAACTATTAACTGTTCACTCATTTAACGTTTGAGTTATATGAAAATCACTTAATGACCAATAAAGGCATGAAAAAACTCCAATTATGTTTCATGAAATTTTTCACATGAACTGTCAAAAATCAAATATTGGTGGTTGCATTGATCTTGGCGTTTTATGGAGATGCCACGTTGCCAACTATTCAAGTGAATTTGGCCAATCCGGAGTTTGGCAATTAATTGGATCGAAATTTTCGCGAGCGGAGCGAAGCGTCGCTTTATAAGGTTGATTATCTTGCATTCAACTTGGATAGCAAAGTTAGCCAAGTTAGGTTAAGTTGTGTTTCTTCTTTTTACGTTAGAAATTGATTGGATCGAAATTTCCGCGAGCGGAGCAAAGCGTCGCTTTATAAGGTTGATTAGCTTGCATTCAACTTGGATAGCAAGGTTAGCCAAGTTAGGTTAGGTTATGTTCCTTCTTTTTACGTTAGAAATTGATTTGATCGAAATGTTCGCGAGCGGAGTGAAGCGTCGCCTTGTGAGGTTGATTAGATTGCATTCAACTTCGGTAACAAGGTTAGCCAAGTTGGTTAGGTTTGTGCCTTCTTTTTACGTAAGAAATTAATTGTATGTTTAAAATTACTCAAAACAAAATAATCTGAAGTCACATTATTTTATATGTTTGTTAACTTTCTAAATGCGGCACAAAAAACTTCAAGTTTCGGATAATCATAACATTTGATTTTTGACATTTTTTCTGTAAAATTATATGGAAAGTAATTTTTCATGTCTTCATCGAAAATTAAGTGATTTTAATATTACTAAAAGGTAAAACGTATGTTCAGTTACTATTTTGGTGTAAATAAAAATTGTTTATATCAGTTTATAATTTCCAAAAGTGATATCCTATAACCTCTCTTTATGGACCTTCGGGGGCCCATATCTCCCAATATTATCTGTTCCGCGCAAAATTTTTAATTGCTATACTGTTTTTACCATGTTTTGAAGCACCTGTAAAAATTTCGTGAAGATACTGGGTGATCTCATATTCTTCACCTTTTCCAGTGATATCCCATAACCTCTCTTTATGGACCTTCAGAAGCCCATATCTCGTGAAATTATCTTTTCTGCGCTAAATTTTCGATTGCTTTACTATTTTTATCGTCTTCTGAAGCGCCTGTGAAAATTTCGTGAAGATACTGGGTGATCCCATTTTCTTGACCTTCACCTTTACCGGATATTCACCCAAAATATTCCCACGCAAACGGTTATTTTCGGAATTATAGCCCCAGAAAGGTTAAAAAAAGTGCATTCTCAACTTCTACTTATTTGAGACTGCTTGATTTTTTCAGTAAGTCACTGAATGAAACCTTCAATAACACATAATTTTGATTATCACAATGAATAATTTAATTGAATGAATGTTAACTCTTCATGTCGATCGGACATTGTTTACAGTTGGCAACATTGCATTTTTAACATAACTCATGAATGACAATTCACATTATTGACAATCATCTCAAATCGTATTGCCTGCATACTCAAATGAAAACACTTCCAAATAGGAAAACTACGTTTTTATCCAAACTTTCTGCGGGACATTTAAAACATAACTTCTAGTATGGCATTCATAAAGTCTAGTGCTTACTGTTAAGAGTGCTTGTTTCGTGAATAATTGTGAAATAATCCTTTTCAATTACAACTGTTCATTGATACCTACATGCCATGGAGTTGAACATTTTTTAACAAAAGAAAATATTTTCGACTCTTTCCGCGGAAAAATTTTGGTTCCTCAACGGAGTTTAGTGCATTCTGAAGCATCTGTGAAAATTTCGTCAAAATCGGTAACATTTCACTTTGCTGCAGGTTTTCCCAAAAACGATAAGTTGGTCCCCCTCTAAGTTTGCACGTTGGGGCCCTTTGGCACCAGTACGACACTGTTCCGTGCGAACTAGCTTCGGCAATGAAATCCACCAAAAATTGTCACATACAGTGCGCGTCAAAATCATGGAACAAATTCGATATTTCGCAAGCCATGTACTTTTGACAAAAATCCTGAAATGAGTCGATTTTTATTTTAAAATGCCGATTTTTTTATGTATATTCTAAAGAGGTTATGTCACTGGTTTTGACATGGTAACGTAATCGGTATTTTTTTTAAATTGGAATAGATGTCTTGTGAGACCTCATCTGAAAGGCCTTTCGATACTGCATTCAATGATAATAATCAATTAGATTTTTTTTTGTACAGGGTGAACAAAAATTTATATTTTATTTCAATAAGAGAATAACTTTATATCCAACAAAATAGAACAGTTAAATAAGATGTTCGAAATGCCATCCAGCAGTCTCTTGACAATAAGCAAATCTACGGACACATTCCTCTTGCACATTGCGAATAACTTCCGGAGTAATTCTGTTAATTTCGATCCTAAATCGATTTTTCAACTCTTGTAGATTTTGCGGCCTATCAACATAGACCTCTGATTTCAAATAACCCCACAAGAAAAAATCCAGGGGCGTGAAATCTGGAGATCTTGGGGGCCACTCTATCGGTCCGCGTCTACCAATCCACCTCCTAGGAAAACAGTTATTCAAAAACTCGCGAACACACGTGCATAGTGCGGGGGTGCACCATCTTGTTGCAACCAAATACTTTCATTTGGTGAGTTGGGATTGTTGGCGTTTGGAAAAATATCGGCAAGGCTGGGTATGAGTTCATTTCTTAAAAATTCCAAGTAATGCTCCCCTGTGAGATTTCCTTCGAAAAAATACGGGCCAATAATCCTGTCGTTTATTATCCCTGCCCAAACATTGACTTTCTGGGGGTATTGAGTATGCCCGTCCATCATCCAGTGAGGATTATCCCTACTCCAATATCTGCAATTCTGACGATTTACTGAACCATTTAGGCAAAATGTAGCCTCATCGGAAAACAGAATTTGTTTTATAAAACGTGGATTGCGGTTACACAAATCCTGCATTATTTCACAGAACTCCACACGGCGATCGGGATAATCATCATTGAGTTGTTGATGTAGCTGTACTTTGTATGGATGGTACTTTTCTGCTTTTAGAATACGTAATACAGAACTTTGGGATATGTCAAGGTCTGCTGCAATTTGTCGTGGAGTATTGTGAGGATTATTCTCTACACCCAATAGAACATCAAGTTTCACGTTTTCTTCTATTTTAGGACGTCCAGCATTCGGAATATGTTTGACATGACCAGTTTCTCTAAATTTTTTCTCAATCTTACTGACTGTTGAACGACTGATAGGTCTATTTGGATACTTCGCATTGAACAAGTCGCATACCTCTTGCTGAGTTCTGGTTCTATCTCCGCATCCAATAAAAATTAAAATTTCTATGCATTGGGTTTCACTTAAAGTAGCCATAGTTTACTTTTAGAACCTAGAATTTGTGGAAAATATTTGTTGATATTTCAACTGACATTTATTTGACACTTGCCTATTATGGCATTAATTTGTGATTGTCTTTTGTTCCCATTTTAGACTAGGAAATAGCTAACTATTAATATTTGGAAAGGATCCATTGGTGTAGTAGAGCACTGACTCACTAGTCTGCCAGGGCAGTCTAAGGGATTAGAGCCTTGGCTCACAAAAGTAAAATTTTGCATTTTTAACACGCTTTTATTATCTTTACTTGTAACTAAATAACTCACAATGTAATAAAATCTTGGAAGTAAATATTCACCCACTTCCAATCTTCCGAATCTGAAATTTTTCACACATATCAAGGACCGATCGATGACAATACAAGAATTTCATAATCATAATGTAATAATAATAAAAATATATTTTTCCAAACGCCAACAATCCTAACTCACCAAATGAAAGTATTTGGTTGAAACAAGATGGTGAACCCCCGCACTATGCACGTGATGTTCGCGAGTTTTTGAATAACTGTTTTCCTAGGAGGTGGATTGGTAGACGCGGACCGATAAAGTGGCCCCTAAGATCTCCAGATCTCACGCCCCTGGATTTTTTCTTGTGGGGTTATTTGAAATCGGAGGTCTATGTAGATAGGCCGCAAAATCTACAAGAGTTGAAAAATCGAATTAAGATCGAAATTAACAGAATTACTTCGGAAGTTATTCGCAATGTGCAAGAGGAATGTGTCCGTAGATTTGCTTATCGTCAAGAGACTGGTAGATGGCAATTCGAACATCTTATTTAACTGTTCTATTTTGTTCGATATAAAGTTATTCTCTTATTGAAATAAAATATTAATTTTGGTTCACCCTGTACAAAAAAATCTAATTAATTATTATCATTGAATGCAGTATTGAAAGGCTTTTCAGATGAGGTATCGCAAGACATCTATTCCAATTTAAAAAAATTACCGATTACGTCACCATGTCAAAACCAGTGACATAACCTCATTAGAATATACATAAAAAAAACGGCATTTTAAAATAAAAATCGACCTATTTTAGGATTTTTGTCAAAAGTACATGGCTTGCGAAATATCGAATTTGTTCCATAATTTTGTCGCGCATTGTATATTATCAGCAACGTCAGTCTACTGTTGTCAAAATCAATAAGACTCCTTCATGTCCGTATCATAATGGCCAAAGCAATCGTGCCTCTCTCTGATCTCCTCGAAGAAGCCAAAGACATATTCAGAGACAAATTCATGGAAGAACCCACAGTTTCCGTTTACGCCCCTGGTAGGATAAGCCTAATGGGAGAACATACCGAGTACCATGAAGGTTTCGTGATGGCTATGGCGCTACCATTAGTGACCGTGATGGTGGGAAAGAAGAGTGCAGGGGACAAATCATATCTGTATACCACAGCGTCAAATGTGGATGGTCCCCAAAAAGCTGTGATAGATATGGATAATCTCGACCACGCTGGACCAAAGTGGATGCTTTTTATCAAGGTAGTAAAAGCAGCTTATACTCGTCATAGATTGGAAGCTCATAATACTTTTTTTGAAACATAACCTATTGCTCATAAGTATCTCAAATTCCATAAATATATGCCCCACATCCGAGGCGCGCCAAGCCATGCGGCCGCCAGTGGGCAAAATATAATTTTACACCCGTTACCCCTTTTTATAAAAATTTATACATGGGTGGGTACACATAAATAAAATCAAAATACGTGCTAATACCTATATTTAATTTCGATACTGATACATCAGATAAGGGGGTACACAGAAAATTGAGATAATTGCTATTACTTATCTAATTTTGAAATGAAATATGTGTTAATTTATATACCGTATAATTATAATCTATAATTTCAAATCATCATTATCATTTGATGTTTGCAAATAAAGAAAATGAGTATTTCCGAAAGCTCAAATGAAAAAAAAATATTTTAATCAGCATGATACCTGATTACTCATCCCCAAAACATTTAGAAGATTTCGACAAGTCTTAGACATAAGGATCAACGAAGAATGTTAAAAAGCAAAGCAATAACAAAACTGACAAAACAATAAAAATGTTACATAACAGAAAAAAAGAACAAAATAACTTATTGGAAGCACTCTTTTCTTGCCTTTTTTTCGGCAAAATCTTTAATCAACTCGTCTAAAGGAATACAATCCATAAGGTCACTTTCTATGGACATAATTGCCAAATTACTGAGTCTCTCTTGTGCCATAGTTGATCGTAAAAAAGTTTTTATTAATTTTAATTTTGAAAAAGACCTTTCTCCCGATGCTACAGATACTGGTAGCGTTAAAAAAATTCGTATTGCCACTGCAGTATTTGGAAATGTTGAAATTAAATTGTTCTCTAAAATGTGTTGAAGAATTAACTGAGGATCTAACTCATTTTGCTCTGGTAAGTGGCATTTTAAAGAAATAATTTCATCAAATAAGTCATTTGCATCAATATCTGATTCTTTATGTGCTTCATCTTCCAAATAAAATGATAAATTTTCACACGAGTTTCTTAATTCTTCTTCATTCAAGCTGAACATTTGATAGATAAATCCAAAAATGTTATTAAATTGCTCCAACCCCTTGAATCTTTCATTAAGAGATGATAAGGTCGTATCTAGTATAGAGGAGAATACTTTTACTTTTTAATTCATTTTCGGGTCTGTTATTGGTTCGTCAGTACTTTCAAAATCAAACTGTCTTTTCTTTTTTCTTTGACGAACTGTTTGTGAAGATAAAAATGTGGTTCAATTTCTAATTCTCCGGCCAGCTCCATGGCGTCTAGAAGAAGTTCACTAAATCCCTTACCATCTCTTAAGTCTAAACAAAATGTTTTTATTTTGTTTAGACAGTATAGGTCATTGAAGTGTGCATATCAATTATCAGTTGATATACCACTTGTGCGTAACTGCTCATGCCATTTGGCGCTCAAATTGAAGTGAATGTTTGAGAAAAATATGAATAGCTGCTGTCATTTTATATGTTTATTATTGATAAAAGGGTACATGGAGCCAGTACAGTCTTAAATTATATAGTATCACATATGTCACCGGCTGGTGATCAGATATATACATAATGAAAACACACATATACACTCACAAATACATACACATCTACACATATATACATACATATGTATGTATATACAGGGTGAGTCAGAATAGACCGACAAACTCCGACTACAGATTCCTCACCTCATTTCGAGATGAAAAGTTGCTATCAAGGTATGCATCCCTCTGAGATACAGGGTGTCGAAAGTACGAAAAAAAATTAAGATTTAATTTGTTTTCTCCAAAATTCCTGGAGGAAAAAATTTGAAACTTGGTACACTAACCAAGGTTTATCAACGTGCTAATTTGGAGTTATAATTTTTTATTTTCGTAAACCAGTGTCGTACTTACGATGGTATGTGGTCATATATTCCTTCATATTTTCATAGTGAACGGACAAATGAGCTCATCGATACTCAACCTAAAAGTCATAACATTCCATGTTCCTAAAAGTGGAGGTTTCTGAGATAATTGAGAGAAACTGAAGATATGTCCTTAGTAGAGACATAATTTCCTATGTGCAATAATCGCATATACTAATCTCTTACATATCCGAAGATGTGTCAACCACCTGAATTTTTTTTATTGTTGGTCGAAGTGGAAACATAGTACGGGTGAGTCAGAATGAGACCGATATCTCCATTTTTTCATTCATCATATTATTTGATCGAATAGATGTCGCGGATTCACTGATATGTTATCATACTTTCTTGCATATGATTGTTTGGACAGATGAACTGACAAACAAACCCAACCCCAAATTCATAATACTCCACTTAGATAAGAGTTAAGGTCCGAAATAATGTTTGCGAAAGTTGAAGTTTATGTTGGAGTATCATTATCAAAGCCATTTCTGATTGAATATCTACTTAAATGATAGAAACGATTTAGTGTACACTACATAGAAACAAACAAGGCATTGAAGCAAATGTTCAAATATACCACTATTCTGTTCAATACACAATTGGCATCTCCGTATCATCGACTGTCGCACGCTTTGGAATATTCCTGGTGTATCCTGTATTAACGTACATGCTGCTAAAATTCTTGCCGTTAAATCTTCCAGAGATTCTACTGGTGTTTTAAACACTAGGGATTTGAGGTATCCCCACATGAAAAAGTCTAGTGAAGTTTAATCCAGAAACGTGCGGGCCAATGTATGGGACCACGTCTACCTATCCACCGATTATGGAATGTTTGATCAAGAAATTGACGAACGATTCGTTGGAAATGGGCCAGTGCTTCGTCATATTGATACCACATTCTTTGACGAACCAGTAGAAGTACAGATAAAACATGTTCAAGAAACACTCGGTAGTTCTGCCCATTCGAACGTGGAGAAAGAAGATATGGTCCAACGATACGATTTTCGATAACTCCTACCTAAATATTCACTGAAAACTTTTGTTGATAGCCTTTTCGGAACATTCCATGCGGATTTCGTTCACCCCATAACTGGCTGTTCCTACTATTGAAATATCCATCTCTTGCGAAACATGCCTCATCCGTGAATAGAACATATCTAGGAAAGTCGTTTACTCCTCCATACATCCTCAAAAACCATTCACAAAAAAATCTACGAGGGCCATAATCACCAGCATCTAGGGCCATCACCTTCTGTAGGCGAAATGGATACAATAGTTGTTCACGTACTACACAACTTACTGTTGATTGTGACACTTGTAACCTATACGAAATAGCTTGAGTGCTGGTAGAAGGATCTGCTGTTAATCGTTCAAGAATTTGTTCTTCCGTAATAGTATCTCTTCTTGTTCTATTCTCACCACAATGGTGTTCACTGAATTTGAAGGACTCCGTTTCCTTCAATCGTCGATGCACAGCTGTAGAAGTAGTGAAATGTTGATTATGTCTGTTTCACCATAAACGAAATGCATATCTGTATATTCCTCGAACGAATAACCCATTTTGAAACGATGTTCACTGACTGGAATGATGACAGATGACTTGACAATAATACAAACTGTTTTGGGTTACTGTCAATTATGTCTAATGTAAGTTTCGATATATCATTGTGTTTCTACCGGGAACAATGAAAAAAGGCTACGTTTCTTTTTAGTTCCAAATTTCGTGTTTTATGCGTTGATCAGTGGTGTACTGAACAGCCTACCACGAACATGCATGCAAATAGTTATCACGAATCGAAAGAAATCATTTAAGTAGTTATTAATACACAATAATTGTTTTTCTCCATCAAAAACATGTTGATTGGATAATATTTTCCTAGATAATTCAATCAGAAATGGCTTTGATAATGATACTCCAAATTAAATTGCAACAAATTAAGAGTACTTATCTTCAGTTTTTCGCGAAAATTATTTCAGACCTTAACTCTCATCTAAGTGGAGCATTATAAATTTTAGGTTGGGTTTGTTTGTCAGTTGGTCTGTCAAAACAATCATATGCAAGAAAGTATGGTTACATATCAGTGAATCTGCGACATCGATTCGATCAAATAATATGATGAATGAAAGAATTGAGATATCGGTCTCATTCTGACTCATCCGTACTATGTTTCCGCTTCTCCCAACATTAAAAAATGTTCAGGAGGTGACACATATTCCGATATGTTGTAAGAAATTAGCATTATGCGATTATTGCATATAGGAAATTATGTCTCTACTAAGGACATATCTTCAGTTTTTCTCAATTATCTCAGAAACCTCCATATTTAGGCACATGGAATGTTATGGCTTTTAGCTTGAGTATCGATGAGCCGAACTGATGTCAAACGCTCATTTGTCCATCCACTTGTCCCAAGAAAATATGAAGGAACATATGACCACATACCATCGTAACTACGCCACTGGTTCACGAAAATAAAAAATTATAACTTGATAAACCTTGATTAGTGTACCAAGTTTCAAATTTTGTCGTTCCTAATCTTAATCTTAATCTTGATTTTTTTTCGTACTTTCGACTCACCCTGTATATAAAACACAACAATATTATAGTTATTTATGTAATAAGGATCATAAAGACGATCATTATGGTACAAGTCGTGAATGTTATGTGCCATAATGATTGTTTATGATTCGTATTACATACAAAATTTTATATGATGGCATTTATATTAATACATTTTCGAAAAATTTAAAACTGCATTTTTGACATGTCACAATGACAACTTTTCTCAAAGGAGTAAGTATATGTGTAGTTTCAAATATTAGTAGGTTAGTGAGCTGTGCTTTGCCATTTCCTTGACAACGTCAGGTTGTAACGGCAATATTTATTTATCTGCTGTTAAACACAATTAATAATAATAATAATGAACGACTTTATTGCTTACATATATAGATAACAAGAAGACATATACAGGGTGTTCCAAATTAAGTCGGCACCATTGCCAACTCCGTTATTATTGATGCTACGATTTCGGTTGAATGGGCAAACTGGTAGCATTTTTAGTGACCTTCTCGATGCCGAAAACAAAAAAAAATTGACAGTCGTGTTGTCATAATATTTCATAAAATGATATTTTCTTCAATGGAACACCCTTTATTTTTTCATCCATTTCGATTCGTAATAACATTCTCAACAACAAAGCTCATATCACTTTTCTTCCGAAGAGCGAAGAGCGAAAAAAATTTCTTTGTTTTGGCGAATAAAACCTCATGATTGTCCAAACACCCATTTTTTGTACTTATACGAATGACAATATTTTGTTACTAATAGCAAAATAAGACAGTAAAAAGAAAAAATTGCGGTGGGATATGAACTCGTGAAACCCGTGATCATCATGTCGCACCGCTCAATTGACACCACTAAGCTATTTGGTATTAATGTACAAAACGATAATTTCCATCTTAAAGCCATTCCGCTAGCCGCATTTATTTTGTGAATCAAAATGTGTTCGCTGTAATGATAACTTTGAAGCCGTTTTTGTACAGAACAGGAAATACTGGAGGGTCATATGAATGTGGTTGGAAAAAATGTGTTTGATTCGATAAAACATTATTATTATGAGCAATCAAGTTGCCTTGAAACTTAGTTGAAATTCTATTTGTCAAATATTCTCAAGTATGTCATGACAATGTCATAAATTATTGTAACTGTCAACTACTGTTCGAATATTTTTCGAAATGCCGTTTTCCCATCAAGAAAAATGTGATATGTTAGAATCCTACTTGGTTTGCCAGAAAAATAGCGTAAGAGCACTCCAACACTACAGCAATTCGTTCCCCGATCGTGAATTACCTAATCGGCGTTTTTTCGCTGTGCTTCATCGTCGATTCAGGAACAATGAAAAAGTTTTTGAGAAGAGGAGAACTAAAAAACGTTTTGTAATATCTGAAGATACAGAAATTGACGTTTTATCCTACTTTGAGGTATATCCAAATAATTCCATCAGAGATTTATCTAGAGAAATAGCTGTTCCACTGTCTGGTATTCAACGAATTCTGAAGAAACATAAGATTTCTCCTTATAAGTTAAGACCAGTGCAAACACTAGAACCTGGCGATCCTGAGAGACGATTGGGGTTTTGTCGGTGGTTTATGAATAAATGCAGACAAGATCCAAACTTCAATAGAAATATTATATGGAGCGATAAGGCTAATTTTTCAAATCGTGGGATGTATAATAGAAAGAATTTTCATTATTGGAGTAGACATAATCCATTTCTAGTCCATCCCCACAATCCGCAAAGACGATTTAGTATTAATGTTTGGTGTGGTCTATTTAGAGGCAGAATTATCGGTCCATTTTTCTACCATGGTTCTTTGAACGGACCCCGTTACATTAATTTATTAACAAGAATGTTGGAAGAGTTTTTCGATGATCTTGATCTGGAGGCTCGTCAGATGATCTATTTTCAGCAGGAATTTATTAACAAGAATGTTGGAAGAGTTTTTCGATGATCTTGATCTGGAGGCTCGTCAGATGATCTATTTTCAGCAGGATGGAGCACCACCACATAATGTCAGTGGCGTAAAACGACTGCTGCGAGGCTATTTTGGAAACAGATGGATTGCTACAAATGGTCCTGTTAAGTGGCCCCCTCGTCCACCAGACATGACACCTCTAGATTTTCATTTTTGGAGATTTCTGAAAAATGAGGTGTACAAAATGAAACATAATAATGTAGATGAAATGAAAAATTATATTGAAACTATAATTAATAGAATTGATGGCCGAACTATGTTGAATGCCACACGTAGTGTCAATAGAAGGGCCCAAAAATGTGGTCAACAAGAAGGCGGTGTTTTTGAACATTTACTCGATATTTTATAGCGCTTTATCAAACCCGTTTGTTATAAATGTTTCCTATTAATACAACTGTCTTATTTTCTCCTTTACAAAAAAAGTCAAATGAGCTTTGTTGTTGTGAATGTTATTACGAATCAAAATGCATGAAAAAATATAGGGTGTTCCATTGAAAAAAATATCATTTTATGAAATATTATGACACACGACTGTCAATTTTTTTTTTAATTTCGGCATCGAGAAGGCCACTAAAAATGCTACCAGTTTGCCCATTCAACCGAAATCGTAGCATCAATAATAACGGAGTTGGCAATGGTGCCGACTTAATTTGGAACACCCTGTATAATGTGAAACATGCCCAAAGCAAAAGGCGAAGTTCAATTTATAAGATGATATAAAATCAGCTCATAAACTGTTCTTCCACTTAACCTTAAGTATATCGCTAGGTGTGTTGAACTCAACAATATATAAAAAAAAAGAATGAAAGTTGAACAATTACAGCTATTCTTGATCAAATTTCCATCGTACGTAGATCAGGATTGCATTGAAAACAAATGTTTCTTATAGGCCTTCTTGAATCTCTGCAAACTGTAGGATTTTAACATGGTAGGGACCTGATTGTATATTGAACATATTTGATAAGTGTAACTACGCCTGAATATTTCTAGTCTGAAGATTGGCGGTGAAAGGGTTCCTTTATATCGGATATTTAGATTATGTATATCGGATCGGTAGGTGATTTTTCGGTGCAAATATGAGGGTGTTTTATCGAAAATAATTTATTGAAAAAGAACAGCAGCATGTAATCTCCTTCTATTGCTCATATTTAGCCAACCATTATCTTTCAATTTGTGTGAGATATGTTCTCTTCTGCGGATACCAAATATTAATCGTAAGCATGAGTTTTGTACTTTTTGTATTTTCACTTGATATTGGCTGGACAAGAATGGACCATAGAATACATCTGCATAATTAAATAAGGACAGTATTAATGACTCACACAGATTTGATTTTATTTGAATAGGGAGGAAATATCTATTGCCATAAATAGTTTTAAGAGAGAAGTATGCACGTTGAATAATCTGATTTATGTGTTTTTCAAATTTCAAATTGGAGTCCAACATTACTAAACTTTTGGCTTCACTTACGTTTTGAAGTACTTCATTTTTTATTACAATACTTACACTATCAGAAATCTCATCCCGTTTGTTTTTGTTGCCAAAAAGAATAACATTAGATTTACTGCAATTAATACTAAGACAGTGATCCTCTGCAACTTCAATGAACCTATCAAGTTCCTCATTTATAAGGTCACATGACTCCACTACCGTACTGGGATGAAAACTACAATTAATTTGAGTATCATCCGCATACATTACAAATCTGAAGAGTTTTCTCGTTGCATTGGATTGTCACGTAGCATTGAATATAATTTAAATAACAATGAGTGATTCTGAAGGTTACATCGAAAATTCGAAAGAGCAAAAGAAAAAAATATCAGAAGCAATGTTTGGTGCCAACAATCAAACAGGATTACAAGTTAACCAAAAAGCATCAACTACTGATGTTAACACTCTAGAATCTATTGGAATTAATATTGCAAATTGTAGTAATTGCTCTTTTACCATTTATAATAAATAGTTTTTTACATAGTTATGCATTTTGAATAAATTTTTTTGATCTCACCATCATATGTTTTTCATATAGAATTTCATTATGGTACTTAGTACCATAATGAATTCATTATGGGACTAAGTACCATAATGAGCTTCCTTATGTCATCAAAATTGAGTGACATAACGTTGTCATTATGACATGCCATCAGATAAATATTATTAAACAGTTATGATTTTAGTTATGTTACTGTCTTCTCACTGTACTTAGGGTGTTATCGCCAACTACATTGGGAAAGCCTTTCCTTTCAAAGCTGTCATCCATAGCACAGTCCCCATAGGGGGCGGACTGTCAAGCAGTGGTGCCCTAGAAGTCGCCGTTTACTCATTCCTGGATGATATTGGCGAACCCAATGAGGTGAGTTCAACATGAATGACACTAATGAACTCGAAATCCTATTTTATGAACCATATCTATCAGTGACGCCAGAAAAGCTGCTCCAATCGTCCACCCTTTACTAAACCCAAGGACCCACAGTTACGCTTGTACGCTTTACCCATATATACCCATCATATTACACGCGTTTTACGACTTTCATTTTATCTTTATCATGTCAGTATTATTATATAAACATTTCTATAGGCTTCTAGTGCGAGAAAGGGGAGAACAAGAGAAGGAGAATTTTCGACAAAAGGGGAAGGATAGGTTGCAGGAAAATTTGTCCACTAAAAAGTATTTCCAGAACTTCGTGGAAACGGGATATTCCAAGAAATAATAATTCACTGAGTTGGATATTTTCTTCTTTCTACTATCTTTCCCGCCTTAGCCAGCGTACGCACCTCTTTTATTTCATCAGTGACTAGATTTATAGACTGGTTCACAAGTGCCATTTTGTTCCAAACCTGGAGGTCACTACCGAAAATTATGATTTAGGGCGCATTCGATTTGAAATGGCATCTAAAAAAATAATTTAGCTGGAAAATTGGGGCCGGAACTGTGCCGGCAATATTTATCATTTTAATTCAGCGGCGAAAATAAGGCTGAAAAAACGCGGCTTAGCTCCCGTGCACACTGACCTAATCTGACACCTGAACAAAAAAAAATATTTTAACCGAGTAAATATCAATATTAAGGATTGAAAAATTCAGGTACTATCTAGACATATCAATAAACAATAATCCGTCGTCAAAAAAATTTTACCTCTATTTTTCAAATAATTATGCCTTTGTTAATTAAAAATTTTTACTTGTTGAAAGTTATTATAAAAACCCTGAACTAAAAACCTAGAATTTCGTTAATTCTTGGAGCTGTTCCTCAAAGGCGAAAAATTTTGATTATTTACTTTTTTATTAACAATCAAAGGAATAAAAAAATGTAAAACGTATACAAACAATTAAGGGGAGTTTTTTTTCTATTATCTCTATTAATTTGTTTTCTTATTCCTAAAAGCAATATAAAAATAAATTTTTGAAATTTTTTACTCTCATTATTTGAAAAATTGTTATGAACAAATGCATTGATTACTAGATTCAAACAAATTTTTTTTGGGAATCTAGTCATTGATAAAAATAATCATTTTCAAGGAAAAAATCATTTTTCAAATAAAAAATTTTATTGCTAAAAACGCACTTGCTAATTCACAATTTTTTTTTGTTGTTTAATATAAATATCAAGAATATTTTTTTTAATTTTTACCACGTTCTGTCATATTATGGAAAAAAATATATTTTATTTACTTCAATGTTGAATAAAAAATACTTGAAGTGTTCTTGTCGTATCTTCAATAGTTTATAAGTTATTTTATTAGCAATGAAGATAAACAGAAAGGAAGCGACAAGTCAAAGTGCACAAAATTTTTCGAAAATATATAAAAAATTGAAAAAAAATGTTTCCTATAGAAAACGACACATGGTTGTTTTCAGTATTTTTTTAGTATTTAAAAAAAATTGCGCATAAATTCATTTGTTTATAAAAAATTATTTGTTTAATAAACAAATAAAAAGTAAATACAAATATTTTTTTCATAATATGGGAGAACGTGATGAATAATGTTTTGAAAAAAAATTGTTTCTCAATATTAATATTCAACAACAACAAAAAATTGGTAATTAGCAAGTGCGTTTTTTAGCAAAAAAAAATTATTCAAGAAATGATTTTTTTCTTAAAAATCATTATTTTCAACAATGACTAGATTCCCAAAAAAAAATTGTTTAAATCTAATAATCAATGCATTTGTTTATAACAATTTTTTAAATAAGAGTTAAAAATTTAAAAAAATTATTTTTATAATTCTCCTAGCAATAAGAAAACAAATTGATAAAGATAATAGTAAAAAAAACTTTTCTCAATTGTTTTATATACGTTTATCATTTTTTTATACCTTTGATTGTTAATAAAAAAGTAAAACATCAAAATTTTTCGATTTTTTCAACGGGGATCTTCTTTAAAGTCTTTGAGGAACAGCTCCAAGGAGTAAAAAAAATTTTAGGTTTTTAGTTCAACAATTATCAGGGTTTTTATAATAAGTTTCAACAAGTAAATTTTTTTAATTATCAAAGGCATAATTAATTGAAAAATAGAGGTAAAAATTCCGGGAGGTAGGACTTTCCTGCTCTTTGAGGCTCTTTTTTCGAATTTCGGATATCTCAGATAGTTTTTGAGATGTTTTTAAAAAACCGAACCATATATTTGTTTTTTACTTAATTGTTTATAACTTTTGCAGTTTTTCCCGGTCCCAATTCTCCAGCTGAACATTTTTTTAGATGCCATTTCGAATCGAATGCGCCCTAAATAATAATTTTTGGTAGTGACCTCCAGATTTGGAACAAAATGGCCCTTGTGAACCAGTCTATTAGAGCCCAAGCCTGACATGGTTTGTTATAGTTGCAGCCGAAACCGAAAATTATTTGAAAGTGTGTTTCTGTGTTCATGATCATCCAGTGGAAGTGATTCAGTACATAATTTGCAAATTGCTTCAGATGAATTGAATGTACTTTTATCGTACTTCCCACCTAAAGCGACAAATGAAGTTGAATGAGCTTTAATGCAATGAAATAAATGCTGATGTTAATAAATGAAAAAAAAGTTTTTGTTACGTATGTTTCTAACCATGGAATGTATGTATTTCCAAAATTTTTCTTATTCAAAAAATTGCACATGTAACACCACACTTACTCGCTTCACACCTATACAGGGTGAGTCAGAAGTACTTTGACAAACTACAAACGGTGATTCTCACAATATTCTAATATGAATTGTCCAAATAAATATATATCCGGAAACGCTTCGTTTCCAAGATACAGGGTGTTGAAGTTTTATTTTTATTTTAGTTTTTTTCAAATAACTTTCGAAATACTGACCTCAATTGAACGAAAATTGGTATCGAGAGGTATTTTGAGGTGTCGAATTCGAACCTGATGTTTTTATTGCTCTTACTCGTAGGGGGCGCCACCTACAAGTCTTTTTCTTTTTTGAAGATTCATAACTTTTTTAAGCGTACTTCTAGCACATTTTTCAGTAAAAAAATTAATTCCTCTATCATATCTACGTGAAAAAGCTACCTTTAATACAAGTCGCCATAAGCAACCGCTTTCTAGATATTCGGACTTGAAAATTTCAAGTCGATTATTTGATAATCGATGCGTGTTGGAGTTATTACCATTATTTTGCATTTTTCACAAGAATGCTCAGGAAATGAATTTGACGTTCAAGTGAGTAGTTTTGGTTTTTTGTAGGGGGCGCCACCTATTCTATTTATTTTTACTCGTTTGAAATAGTTATTTTTGTATCAAGAGTGCAAAATCTGTATTTGTTTTAATAAAATTTGCAAGAAATATCAACATTTCATTTCAAGAAATTTTGAATATGTAGAATAAAATAACATGGAGGAAACTAAATTGTATTCTCGTACCCGCTCAAAAATTATTGGTGTGTTTCTTATTGTTTCACAGGCGTCTACTATTCGGTTTCTCAGATCTTCCTCGTTCGCTACTGGAGTTTTATAAACTAGTGACTTCAAATGTTCCCAAAAATGAAGATATAGCGGGTTTAGATCTGGGGACCTGGGTGCCCACACCTGGTTAGGTTCCTCTACACCCCTACCGATCCATCGGTTTGGATAGACAGTGTTGAATAATTCCCTGGCTACAACTCTAAAATGGGCCGGAGCCATAAACCATATGCGGATACGAATTTCTAATGGTACATTCTGAAGTAGTCCCGGCAATTCATTTTCTAAAAAGTTGCGCCATTCGGTCGGAACGGAAGAAAGAAAGGACCTATCAAGTAATTACCAATTATTGCCGCCCATACATTCACAGAAAATTGATACTGATAATGTCTTTCACTAACTGCGTGCGGTTTTCCAGAGCCCAAACATGGTTGTTATGAAAGTTTGTGATAGCATTTCGGGAGAAGTTTGCCTCGTCCGTGAAGAGAACATATCTTAAAAATTGAGGATTTCCAGCCAATTTTCTCAAAAACCACTGACACATCGTAATGCGTTGGGGAAAGTCTCGTGGCAAAAGAGCTTGTACCCTTTGAATATGGTATGGATAAAATTGTTGAGCGTGGATAATTCTCCAAACTGTAGACTGAGTAGAATTGAGAGCTTCAGCAATTATTCTTGTACTTGTTTCTGGATTCTCCTCGAGAGCGTTCAAAACATCTTCTTCCAATTCTGGGGTTCGGACTGCTCGTGGTCTTCCAATAATATCAGCTGCCCTCTCAAAGCTACCTGTTTCTGCCAAATGACGGTGAAGACTGGTGAATGTTGGAGCTGAAGGCAGTACTCGATTAGAAAATCGGTCCTAGTAAATACGTCTTGCTTCGCGCGCATTGCCATCCGCAAGGCCATGAACGAAATGCATATCGGTTAAATGAGCATTATTGTTTAAATAATCCATTTTTTCAAAATTTGTGTTTTAAAACTTACAGAAACTTTAACAAAACAACGAAACGTTTAACTATCACATAATATGTTCTTACCAAAACTACTTACTTATACGTCAAATTCATTTCCTACGCAATCTTGTGAAAAATGCAAAACAATGGTAATAACTTCAACACGCATCGATTATCAAATAAAATGAATTTTTTACTGAAAGTACGCTCAATAAAGTTATGAATCTTCAAAAAAGAAAAGACGTGTAGGTGGCGCCCCCTACAAGTAAGAGCAATGATAACATCGGGTTCGAATTTGACACCCAAAAAAACCTCCCAATACCAATTTTTGTTTAATTAAGGTCAGTATTTCAAAAGTTATTTAAAAAAACGAAAAGGAAAATTAAACTTTAACAAGTTATCATCATCAACACTAGTGTAGTTTATCTACTTCGCACAATGTATAAAACTGACATTTTGAATGACATTTGCCTGACTTGATTTGTAAAAATTCATTTGTTGTTTGTTAGGTGAACTGTTCCTTTATGCTATCATCAGTTTGTTTCCTCATATTTGTTTTTTTAGTAATAGGAGTAACTTTTTATTTCATTATTCGGTGGGAAACCCTAACCCATTCTGACGCGAACTCTGTTTTGTCTGTTGTGAATTTACACTGATCTTCATAGTTAAAATGAGAATCTGAGGATAAAATGATTCAATGGTGATCTCGAACTGAACAACCTCATTCGAATTAGTTTTATTCAAAGATTTTGTTATGTGAGCTATAATTGCATGTTTGCGGAATGTAATCAATTGAACGTTTATTGAAATTCAATTGTAATCAAAACATAATTTTTGTTCACCCTGTAGAAATAAATTTTTCAAAAGTATATGTCGTTGAATAGAGGATTGAACTATCTTTCAAATGAGGTGTCACATGACCCCTGCTTCCATTAAAAAATAATCGTTTTGAAAGAATGTCGTCCATTTAGGATTGTAAGCGGCAATATGGTATTGCCCTATCGTGACTGATGGAATAGTGCTATGTTAGGTCGTTGGAATGAGTACCACCATCATTTAGATTATAATAATTTATTTCATTCTGTACTACTTATTTATATTCGAGCATCAATGAACTTTTTCATGAGTATATTGAACACGAGACGGATGAAAATAAAAAAAATCTCAAAATTCGACAGTTTTCGAATTTTTTCATTCATTCCATGATTTTGCCGCGCCCTATATATATATACATATATATATACATATATATACATATATACATATATACATATATATATATATATATATATATATTGTTATGTTATGAAAAACCAGTTATATATTTTAAAAGGAAAAAAGGAAACAATTTCATAAAAAACCCATAAAAAGAATAATTACTAAATCGCTATAGAAGATAGATAAACTATCCGAAGAGGTCAATGGACTGAAGGAAAAAAAGCAAGATGAAATTAAGGATTCCCCAAACATTATACAGATTGTCTCCGAAGTTAACGAGATAAAACACAGGGAAAACAATGTCTTGATGTTTGGTAT
The DNA here is from genome assembly GCA_018342105.1 of Gonioctena quinquepunctata. Lineage (NCBI taxonomy): Eukaryota > Metazoa > Arthropoda > Insecta > Coleoptera > Chrysomelidae > Gonioctena > Gonioctena quinquepunctata. The sequence goes on from JAFIRS010005531.1 coordinate 49,465, forward strand.
TCCAGAAGATATTCCGGATTTAGTCGACTGTGTCAAGAATTTGTGCGCTAAAGTCAGTCCAAACATTGTAAGCAGTAACATTCGAGTAATCCGGTTAGGAATTCAACAGGCCAATAAGTCTCGTCCAGTCAAAATAACTCTTGCCAGTAATGAGCAAGCTCTGTTGATGCTGAAGAACAAAAAGAAGATCAAAGAGATTAATGGGTACGAAAATATCCAAATCAAACCAGACCTCACTGTAAACCAGAGGGAATATAATCGCCAAATTTGGAGCGAACTGAATCATCTACGCAGCAACGGCGATGAAGGAGCTTACATTGCCTACAGAAACGGCATCCCCATAATAAGAAAAAAAAACAACCTGCTCATCCACCACGTCGCATATAAGTAGTAGTAAAGTTATGTCAATATATCACCAAAACTGCAATGGACTGAATTCAAAAACCCACACTTTTTTACGGAATGCTCTTGTAAGTGAACACAAAATAATTGCTATGACGGAAAGTTGGTTAAGGGATGGTGTTTTAAATTCCGAACTGTTTCCAAATGATTATGTGGTATATCGAAAGGACAGATCCTATGGTTCTCGAGGAGGTGGTGTCCTTCTTGCGATCAACTGCAACTATTATGCATCTGAACTCTGTACCATTGAGTGTCCCATTCATTCGATTGATATCATATGTGTTGAAATGTTGAATGCCTTAGAACTACCAATTTACGTTATCGTAATTTATATCCCCCCAGAAACTAAATTTGCAGAATACGATGAATTGTTCGAATTTTTAGAGAACCTGGATTACATCAATAACTCCATAATTATAGGAGATTTTAATATTCCAGAGTTACAACAGTTCTATGAAACAAATGAGACCTCTAATTTAGTTTCCAGGCTTAACTCATTCATTAGCTATTGTAATGTTACCCAAAGAAATTCCATTAAGAACGATAATGATAGAATTCTAGATTTAGTACTTTCTCCCGAAAATATAAACAGCGAGGTGCTTCTCGACTCCGACCCACTGGTTAGAGCCGATATGCACCACCCTAGCTTAGTTGTGAATTTGGAACTTGATTATGAAACTGAGAAGTTGTTCATATCGAACGCCAAACGTTATAATTTCCGTTTAATTGATAATAATAAGTTCATTCAGCTATTCAACGGATTTGATTGGGATTTCTTGGAAAACATTTCTGATGTGAATTTGGCATGTGAAAAATTCAATGTAGCTATTCATGATATAATTCATCAATGCACCCCTATCCAAGTTCTTAGAAGTCGCAAATACCCCACGTGGTTCAACAAAAATCTTATTATTAATATAAAGAAAAAACATCACTATCACAAAATGTATAGAAAGCGCAAAAATCATTTCTATCTAGATCGTAATAGACACATGCGGCGACTTATTAAACAAGACATCAATCTTGCATACTCGGAATTCATTAAAAAATCGGAAAACAATTTGACAAAAAATCCTCGTGAGTTCTGGTCTTTCTTGAATTCGAAAAAAAATAAATCGCGTATTCCTGGGCATATGTTCATAGATGACGAGAAGCTAACATCGCCTCAATCTATCGTCAATGCGTTTGCAAATCATTTCAGTAGTGTTTATGTTTCCGACACGAATTCTCTGAATATTACCACCTTCGAACATACCAGCAGCTCGAATCACACTCTGCATATCAAGGACATTTCTGAAAACCTCATTCTTGTAGCAGCGAAGAAGTTGAAGAATAAATTGACATGCGGACCAGATAATATTCCCGTTAAACTAGTTAAATCCCACGCGAAAATCCTTTGCCGTCCTCTTCTATCGATTTATAATATTATTCTGAAAACTCAAACATTCCCTAATATCTGGTATTTGCCCCGTCTTTAAATCTGGAAAAATTGGAGACATTCGTAACTACAGTCGCTAATATCAGTCTTCTCCAAACTATTCGAAATTGTTCTTTTTGACCTCATCTACTCTCATGTTGGTAACTCTTTATCAGAGTGCCAACATGGTTTTTTGAAATCTAGAAGCACAGTATCAAACCTATGCACTTTCACTCAGTATATCTCAAATTCACTCGACAATCGTCATCAAGTGGATGTTGTGTATACTGATTTCAGTAAAGCTTTCGACAAAGTTTTACATAACCAACTAGTACAAAAATTAGGGAATTTTGGTATACCCACTAACATCCAATTGTTATTGAAGTCCTATCTCAGCGACAGGAATCTTTTCGTCGACTATGAAGGTGTGAAATCATTCAACTTTATAGCCTATTCAGGAGTACCTCAATGATCTAACCTGGGGCCTCTTTTGTTTCTTCTTTTTATTAATGATATTTGCACTTCAGTCAAGTCGAACAAACTTCTTTTCGCAGATGATATGAAAATCTTTACAGAAATCCGAGATATTGAAGATTGTCTTCGTTTACAAGACGACCTGAATCATCTTTTTGGATGGTGTACTGAAAATAAGCTACCTTTGAATGTTGAGAAATGTAAAATCATGAGTTATTCTAGAAGAGTATCTACCTTTTTATTCAATTATAAGGTTGATAATGGTAATCTACGTCGGGTAGGCGAATGTAAGGATTTGGGTGTTATATTTGACAGCAAATTAACATTTAATATGCACATTGAAAAAATCATAACCAACGCCAACAGAGCCCTGGGATTTCTTATACGTAATTGTAAAGAGTTTAGAAATATCAAAGCAATTCAATCTGTCTACTACTGTTTAGTACGTAGTAAATTGGAATACTGCAGTGCAGTTTGGAACCCAAGTCAACTCAAACATATATCAGCGTTAGAATCAGTTCAAAAAAAATTTCTCAAATTTTTGTTTTTCAAGAAATTCAATATCTATCCTGAACGGCACTGTGATTACGGTTTACTTCTAAGAGAGTTTGCATTTGTTAGTTTGAGAAAACGAAGAGAAATTGCAGACATGACATTTGCATACAAATTGATCAATAATCATATAGATTCAGCGTCTCTCCTGTCTATTCTAAATTCCAATGTACCTCGTATCTCGTCAAGGTCTAACATAATTTTTCGAATCGATGTGCCAAATTCACAACATCACTTCAATAGTCCGATATCATCAATGTGTAGAAGCCTAAATAATGTTCCGTCAGTGGATGTATTCTTTTCAAATTTGAAACAATTCAAAAAACAACTGTACACTCTCATACCGAATTAGCCTTATGTATCTTTTTTTATTCATCTTTTTCATTCATTTCTATTCCGTATTTTTTTTTTCTAGTTATCACTCCCACCTACTGCTCAAATTGTTATCATTATATACTCCTGTAATTGGGCTTTGGCCTGTTGGATGTATTATGTCTGAATAAATAAATAAATAAATATTAGTTTCAAGATATTGTTTTTAAATAATTTTTGAAATTCTATTTCCTTCATTTAGCCTCTGTATAATATGAGTAGATAAAAATATCCAAATAATATAACACAATCAATTTCATACACTGTCATAATGATTACAACCCATAATTCTTCAAAAGACAACAAAAGGTCTAGATTTACAAAATTTTCCTGAATAAAATGTGATCAACAAAATTATAAACTTGAAACATACAATATATGAAATTGTAGCTAACTAAAAGTAGCTAATGGTAGAACAGCAAACTTCTTGATGACAATAGCCAATCAGGGGACAGATGGTCACATGTAGGATTGAAAATTGTGAGAGAATAAGAACGGGAAAGTGTCAGAGACAATTATTACTGAAATTTGTACATAGTTTATAAGAATGGAAAAATAGTTTTATGTATAAGTTATGACAAATAACCCCAAACACTGAAAATGTGACAATTTAGTGCGCGAATTCAAAAATTCGAATCAGAGGGAAGGAACAAAAATGGTATCCAGGTAACAAAAAAAAAGCCACAAGAAGATCGAAAATAATTTGAAAACGAATGCCACGTTTTGTTAGGAGGAGAAGAAAAATTGAATAATTTCAATAATTATGAGCAGCAAACTACATTACCTTGTATGTACTCCATACAAAAGTATTCCTAAGCTGATTTTTTTGGATTTGTATGGTTTTTCCTTTGGTATTGGAGTTTTTGAGAGCAGCGGAGTGAAAGGGGATCCAAATGCGGAGTGTGTATTGAACAGCAACAGTTCCAGACAGGTATAAACTTTCCTATTGCACATCACGAACTGAACAACTTCACAAATAACTCATATTCCATCAGAAGAACTTTATTTCATTTGAATTTGAACTATCAAAGCAATTTTCACTTTCAAGGTAAAAGTGAGGTTGTGTCTATTTTACCCACGACTTTTTCTCATGATTATCCATGAAAATTTGTATATTGAGCATAGAATAAGTTATCTTTCGTAGGCCAGGTAAATTTAAGTTTTCCTGAATAAAGGAAATAATTGCTTTTTGATACTATCTCGTTTCTTTCCTACAATTATCAGCAATCGTATTTATAACCATTGAATAAATTGAAATTTGACATATCAAGCAGTGGCTAGTGGCTCAATTGCCTGAACCGGCTATCTGAGACAAGAGGCGTACCAACTGAGTTTTAGCTGTGGTAAGGAAAGTGATGAAAATTGGCAGCAACGTGACGAGAGAACAGTGACGTTAGCTTGCAATTATTATTACATCATATAAAAATATTATACAGGGCGAAAATACTTATCTATATCATAACAATATATATGAATATATATATATATATAAACTATGAATTTGAAATAAACTTTGTAAAAAGGATATTCCTTGAGGTTGCAGTCAAATTTAATAGCCAATGAAAAAAGAAAAACTCTTTCTTATTTAGTCAAGCTTTCGAAAATGTTTATTCTCATCATCAAGACAGCTGTGGAAATAATAATAATGAAAATAAACATTTTCGAAAGCTTGACTAAATAAGAAAGAGTTTTTCTTTTTTCATTGGCCATTAAATTTGACTGCAACCTCAAGGAATATCCTTTTTACAAAGTTTATTTCAAATTCATAGTTTTTTTCAACTAGTCCAGTCACGAGACTACCCTTTCTTCTATATATATATATATATATATATATATATATATATATATATATATATATATATATACATAACAGCAGGCAGTTCGACCCCTCAAACCACCACGTATCAGGCAATTCCGCCCCATTTGTCCATTTCGGCGCCCGGCGCCAAACTGCCACAACATTTTAACGTAAACTTTGGCCCCCGAAATTGGTAAAGGGACCATAATGCCTGATAAATATAATTTCATTCATATAATGTAACTTTTGGCGCCCACTTATATTTTGTAGGGAATTTTATTTTTGTGAAGTATGTTTTGAATTTTGTTTCTTCACAATCCGTAAAATCGATACAACCGTCTTGAAAATTAGATTTTTACAAATCAACTGAAAATCAGGATAGAAAAATTGTTATACTCAATCTGATCCATATTAAGAATAAAGGTATAGCATTTTTATTTTATGTAACCAGTAATAGAATAAACTAACAGTTGATAGTTCGTTCCTCTCGTTTTCAACATTTTCTAAATGTTCTCATCTCAGCAGTTGTGATGTTTTTACAAGCTTTTATTTAGTTCCACTTGTTAGGGTGTGGTTTTTTTGGGAAAATC
>JAFIRS010005532.1:0-55031 GCA_018342105.1 Gonioctena quinquepunctata
AATTTTTTTTGTGGGGATGAGTGCGGTAACCAAACAGCTGATTTGTTCAATGAAACGCATTCAGATAAACTCGTTACTAGAAAATACGTTCTAGAATTAGTGTAAAATTCGTCAAACTGGATCAGTAGCCAAAAAGAACAGGACCCAGAACGTGAATTTCCGTTGAAAATGAAGCTGTTGAAGTTGCACCTTTAGGACAAGTTCATGCAGCCCCAACATTGAGCAAAAAGGAAATTGGAATGTTCCAATATCATAGAACCAGTATCCGCCAATCCTGAAACATCATAAATTCTCCCCTACAAAATACTTTTGGTACACCAATTGAATGAACATGATTTTGATAGGCGACTGAAATTCTGTGAAATTATGACTACGAGAATAGATGCTGAGGGAAATTTCCTTTTCAACATCTGCTTTTCTGATGACTCTACATTTTTTTGAATTCGACTGTGAATCGTCATAATTGTCGTCATTGGTCGGATGCCAACCACATCTTCCACGAAGTCCCCTCAACTCCCCAAAACTCAATGTCTGGGCTGGTATTTTTGGGGACCGTTTGATTGGACCAATATTTCTCGACGGTAACCTGACAGGAGAAACTTATTTGAAATTATTGAATGAATTTGTTTATCCACAATTAGTAGACATTATTGAAAATGACGATCGTTACCATTAGGACCACTTGATATTTCAACAAGACGGGGCACCTCCACATCATGCACAGCCTGTTAGGGCGTTTTTGGATAGAATGTTTTCTGGAAGTTGGATTAGAAGAAGAGGCTCTATATAGTGGCCAGCCAGATCTCCAGATTTAACCCCAGTCGACTTTTTCCTGTGGAGTCACATGAAAAACAAAATTTTTGGAGCCGAACCAGAATCTCTGGAAGATTTACGAAGAAGAATTATTAAAGAATGCCGTCGAATAACGCCGGAAATGCTACGAAATAAGAGGTCTCGTTTTGAACAGAACTTGTACTATTGTATGGAAATGGGTGGTAGACAGTTTGAACATTCAGTTCATTGACAATAATAATTATTGCGACAGTTGCTTTTTCAGATATTGTTTTTATTGATTGAGTGAATAAAAAGTTATTTCCCAACTTCAATCGATAGAATTAATTTATTTTTGTTGTTTGATATTAAGAAGGAAAATACCTTTCAGATGAGGTATCACTTGCCATATGTTGCAATTTGAAAATTTAGGGTGGCGTCAAAAGCTCCGGGGGGATGGAATGTATTTCGGAATTTCATCGCGAAGATGTCCCCTCGAAAATGTAGTTGACGTTTCAGCGTTTTATAATTCGGTTCTCCCGAACTTCAGAGCCGCTGTTTTCAATGGCCCTCTGTTAGCTGAATAGCCCTCACATGTAAATCATCAAGAGTTACCAAGGTAAACGTCCGACACTTGAGACGATGGGGAAATCAAAGGGCGACTTAGATACATTAATAGCCGAGTAAACAAACTGATGAATAGTCGTGAATAATGTTTTTTTTTGAGGTTACATAACGTGGAAAAATGTATAATGGACCATCGAACATTCGTACTTCATGAATTTGGAAATATATAGTACCCAGACAGTGATAAAAGAAGTAGTATAGTTTTCATTTTCAATTGCAGAAGCTGTTTCTATAGGGGCAATCCTAAACTCACTTCGCTAACACGAGCGTAAATGCGAAGAATCGAAACAAAAAACAATGTGTACCTACTACTCGTAAACATTGTCCGTCGGCGGAGGGAAAGATCAAAAGGAAATAAAAGAGCCGATAGTCAACGTGGTTTGAGTGACAGCTGTCTAGTACTTCAGCAGCCAATTAAAACGGACCGCAAGTCAATGACAATGTTTACCCTTGAAACTAATAAATCACCAGTTATATACGTGTTTCAGGAGGTCTAAATACATAAAAGCCAGTAGCATCTCTGGTCTGGGATGGAAATAGGTTTTAAAATATTCTATAGTTGTAATGTGTTTTGTTGGAAAATATATTGGTTTTTTCGAACATGGGAAAATGAAATTATGATAATCCGATTGCCTATTAATACATACTTTCTCGTTTATGGCATATTTTTTTATTTTAACATATTTTCAAAATTTTGAATATCTGAATAAAATTAGTTATGTCTGCCTCTGCTCCAAAGGATTCCGCCTCAAGACTGGGGAAAATTTTTTTTTATGCTTCTTCAATAATGGATGAGCTATCCCTCTATTCTCTAAGTGACGAGACGTCGGCATTTTGTTCAATTTATTATAATCATCGACATTCATTTGAATACAAAAAACAACTCTTTCTGCAAAATATCATCATATAATTTCTGATGTAGTTTCAAATCATAAGGGTGGAACGTATGCTTCAATATTATTATATTCACACTACTTTGTGAAATATCCGTTTCCCCTGCCATTTCCTAGCGCTTAAGTGAGGATTTTCCTGTACCGCCAATCAAACTTGGAACCCATTTTTCTCATTGATCCGACCACCAACAATTTCCTTTTTACCCGACTACGGCACAGCCAAAAGTATGTAAGTATGTATGTTTTTTATTTACAGTGTTCCACCGTAGTGTCTACACTACTCATTCGATTTTGATGAATGAGGTGCCATTCGATTCGTTATGGTCCGGGTAACATAGGCTACATTTTATATGAATAAAATCAAAATGGCGGATGTTACATAAAAAAAAAGTTGGGGTCCCTGATTTTTTTTGTTATGGTATCGAATGGGATGTCAAATGTATATATATATATATATATATATATATACATATATATATATATATATATATATATATATATATATATTTTCTTTATTTCTTGACCATATCTTCAATTTCTCGGAAAAAGGTCTGATTCAGTCAATTCATATAATTTCTCTTAACTACGTTTCGAAAGTCACCACCCATAATAACGTTCGTACGATGTAACGCAAATTCAAATGATGTAATTTTTTTTTAACCTGATGATAAAATACCATGTCGAAACGTAGTTATTTAAAAAATTATATGAAACAATCAGATTTCTCCGAAATTGAAAAAAAAAATATAAATAATAAAAATTTATTCATTTCATTTACAAAAAGCGTACAAATAAGCCATAAATTGTGAATAAAACAATATAAGGTTATTTATTATTAATATTAGAGATTGCATACCTTAATAACTAATATAATATAATATACTGATATAAGAACATACTAATATAAAAACATTATAAAATTATATGATATATTATATTAACATACTCGATATGATTTATACAAACGTGCACATACACATCCATTCAGACAAACTTATATACGCATATATATTTGCCACCCTACTCATTTTTGAACCATCTGGTATATCGCAACGAAATTTGGAGGGCTTAAATAGGAGATGAAAACCTACTTTTTCATGAAGAAATCACAGCTAAAAGTTTCGAAATGGCGGTTGAGCGCCATCTTCAATAATTTTTTCAAATAGAACACGTCTTATATTATTTCATTTTCGAAATCTGCTCATAATTCTCAACAGTTTCCTGCGTCCCTTTTCACCCCTAAATTCAATTGTTTTCGAAATATTAACGTTTGAAAAGTGACTAAAATGAAAAAATGGTTTTTGGCACTAAACGTTGTTATTAATTTGTAGTTAAATCTCTTGATGAATTCGACTAATAAGAGGCGTAAAGAGAGTTTATTGAGGATAAACAGTACCGCTTGCCGGAAAATCTCGAAGCCTACGTATTTGTTCTGTAAATTCTACAATCAAAACAAATAAGTTAGCTAAAAAAATTATAATTTATTTTTGAATAACACTTTCTATTTAACCTCAACAATTATTGCATCAAGTGTTCAATGTGGCCCTCTCCTAAATCTTGATAATAAAGTGCCCTATTATAAAGAGCTCTCTCACGTTGATGAAAGTCTGTTCATCTATTCCTTCACATGTATCTATTATTCTGCGTTCCAACTTTTCTATTGTTTGGCATTCAGTGGCGTAGATTTTTGACTTCAGATACCCCAAAGGGAAAATCTAGAGGTGTACGATCGGAGATCTTGGTGGCCATTCTGTACTTCCCCTGCGACCTATCCATCGCCTAGGAAAGTTTGTATGGAGGAATGCTCTAGCCATGCGATCGGAATGAGGGAGGTGCCCCATCCTGCTGAAATATGATTTCAGATTTTCAAACTCTTCCTGATTGTTCAATACAATTTGTCTTATTTGAAGTTCAATTTCAGTTTCTATAAGATTTCTGTAAAGAACTCCTGAAAGATTGCCTCTGATGAAACTCGGTCCAACAACGCGATTGCCCAAAATCCCCGCCCAAACATTCACCTTTTAGGAAACTGGGTATTTCCCTCTCTAAAAAATATGCGGTTAGTATCGCTCCAGTATCGTACATTCTGTTTGTTGACTTTTCCAATAAGTAAAACAGCCATTCGTCTGCGAAATTCACACGATTCAGGAAGCCCTGTTCTCCTTCAATTGTTCTTGTCAACCACTCACAAAATTCAACCCTCCGGTCTGGATCATCCTCCGTGAGAGCATGCAGGATTTTCATTTATAGGGATGAAAATTTTCTTTTAGGACTCTTTGGACACTTTTCGAACTTACTCCACAGGATTCAGCAACTGCGTCGTCGACTGAGTCGGGTTGATTACCATTTCAGCAACAATTTCTACTTTTTTTTCTTCTGAAAGAGGCGGTCTTCCTGATCTTGGAGCATCTTTCAGCACACCAGTTGCTTGGAGCTTATTTGACAGTTTGCGCAAATGACCTCGAAAAGGATTTTCGGTAAATCTATCATTAAACATACGGACTGCTAGATAATAATTTCTTCCAGCTTCTCCAAACATCAAAACTGCTTCAAATTCATCGTCTAAACTACGAGCCATGATCACACTTTTCAGAAAGGATTTAGGCGCTCAACGGTCCATTTGACAGTTAGCAGTTCAGTTTCCAGAAAACAAGATGTTACCGCGACAACGATTTTTTCCAATGCAAACTTGATTGAAAGCAACATTAGTGTTTTTGGTTGGGTTTGAAATGACCAAAATGTCACTTTTCAAACGTTAATATTTCGAAAACAATTGAATTTAGGAGTAAAGTGTATTGGAAAACTATTGAAATCATAATCAGATTCCGAAAATGGAATAATATACGGGGTGTTCTATCTGAAAATATTATCGAAGATGGCGCTCAGCCGCCATTTCAAAACTTCTAGCTGTGATTTTTTCTGAAAATTGGTTTTTATCTCTATTTGAGCCCTCAAATGTCGTTGTGATATACCAGGTGATTCAAAATCAGTAGGGGAACAGACTTTAGACGAGCAGTATTTTATATATATATATATATATATATATATATATATATATATATGATTATATCTTGATTTTATCTTGGCACATTCGGTTTCATTTGTAAAAACCCGTTTCTTGAAATCGATTTTCAAGTGTTTTGGCATCACATAGGCTATCCTCATTATCAATACAGGGCTTTTCACGATGAGCGTTAATTAGACATTTCTGGCAAACCAGACAACGAATCAACCTGAAAATTCCACAGTATGCATAAATTGATATGATCTACATGCCTAAAATTTCAAACGATGCGGCGTTGCCGCTTCTATTATAAAGTAGCGGCTACTTTGATTTTTCAAATGGAACACCCTGTAAATAATATCATATTATGATTTCTTATCACTTTTTCAACAACTTCATGTACTATTTCCCCATACATATCTGTTACCGTTTAGAAAATATAAATTAATTTCGATTTTTTTTTACCAAACATGTACTTTTATAAACGCTGATAATCTTGAAGTCTCTGGTACTAAGATGATCAAATTCGAAATGGAGTGGAGTGATACCATGAGAATCTTCCCTTCGAGTCATATTTTTATTTGCCTCATACAGGGTCTTTAAAAAATGCAGATACGTTGTTCACATGAAGAAATGAGTGGAAGTCAATTTTTTCAAATGGAATACCTGTATATTTCCACATTTTGAGCTCTACATCCAATTCCAGATTGACTTTGTTAGATAATCCAATTTCGATTTAGAACCGTTTTCGAGATAAACTCTACAACCATCAAATGAAACTCATCAGTCACAGATAATACAATCAATAAATGATTAGTAAGATACTCTTCAACCATCAAATGAAACTTCTCTTCAAATAATAGTTTTATTAACGCTGACACACGAACTGAACATAATTTCATGAATTAGTAAGTTAATTCAATTGTCAGTGTATTTTAGAATATGTTCGAACACATCTCCACCTCTACATAAACAAACATGTAATCTCTTCAAAATATTTTCATGTGTGGCGCTTCTGATTGAGTCTGGAGTTGAACTATTGAAAGCAGTTCTAACTCTCGATTTCATATCTTCCATTGTTATTACTGGGTTGGAGTAAACCATATTTTTAATGAAACCCCACACAAAATAATCTAATGGATTGCCATCTGGTGTTCTAGTAGGCTAACGAAAAGGTCCATTATTACCAATCCATCTGTCTTCGAAGATTTCAGTTAAAGCTTCGCTTACTGAACGAGAATTTTGGGGTGGAGCACCATCCATTTGGTACCATCCACGTTCTCTGCCTGTCCTATTATTTAAAATCATTTGAATTCCATTTCTCAGTTAATCTTCATGTTTTGTTGCATTCAAATTATCATCATAAAACTCGATATAAAAAATTGACCCATTCTTTATGACACAAGATACATTAAACTGCCATCTTTCTTGAAAACCCCTTTGGCGAACGACATGGGGATTTTCTGGCGCCCAATAATGACTGTTGTGTCTATTAAAAACTCCATTTTTTGTAAACTTGGCCTCATCTGTCCATATGATATTGTCAAGGAAATGTTCATCCTCTTGAGTCTTGACAAGTAACCATTCAAAGAATTCCACTCTACGAGGCAAATCAGTCTCTTTCAGATGTTGGACACAGTGGAATTTATAGGGATGCCATTTGTGCTTATTAAGAGGATAAATTGTCACGTAGGGTATACCTATCTCTCTTTCAGCCTCGTGTAGAGAACCATTTGGAAATGCATGAAAAAATCCCAAAACTGTTAGGCCATTGTCATCATCATCCACTTCAGGCTTTCTACGAATGATTTTTGGACGAAAGGTTCCATTCAACCTACAGTTTTTTAGTATTCGATTTATCACATTATTTTTCGACTTCGCAAATTGTGGATATCTTTCACGAAATACTCGGCATGTTCTACTTGCAATTCTATTGCACTCACCATAAATTATTAATAAATTCAAGAAATCTTCATTACTGTAACCTAATCATGACATTTTTCTATTATAATTGGTATCACAATCAGTCAAAACCACCAACGAAAGTTTGACGTTTCAAAATTCATTTTTCCAAAGCACACTATTAAAAAATATTAATTTGCAATGTTGTACGGTGGAGACACTCAATACATCAATGCATACAAATTGTAACTTTTTCAATTTTGAATTGACTGATTTGAGACTGTTGAAAAACTAAATCGAAAAGAAATATTACGTAGTATGGAATAGATGTTAAATTTCAAAAATAAGTGATGAATACAAGGAAACCACGTCATTTTCTGTTTGAAACAGTTCATCTCGAAAACGGTTCGAAATCGAAATAGGATTAACTGAACAAAGTCAATCTAAAATTGGATGTACAGCTCAAAATTGTGGAAATATACAGGGTGTTCCGTTTGAAAAATTGACTTCTACTCATTTTTTCATGTGAACAAAGTATCTACATTTTTTTAAAACCCTGTATGAGGCAAATAAAAACATGACTCGAAGTGAAGATCCTCATGGTATCACTCCACTCCATTCCGAATTTGATCATCTCATTAAATTTCCAATCAAAAAATATTGATGTATCGCAGTATTGTGTAGAACAACACTCTGAATTTTGTGCTGTAACGTTCAAAGAGGGTAACTCGCAATATATCATTTTGAATTGTTATCGATCTCCATGTGGCGATGAACGTATATTTTTTGAAAATTTGTCTACTTTATTGGACCATCTCTATAAATCCAAAGTCAATATAATTTTCGTATTTTTGAACAATGTGTTCCCTTAAAAAAATGTCGGTCAGTCAAATACCCAGTTTGGTTCACAAGAGATATTATTACTAAAATGAAAGTGAAAAATCATTATCTAAAAATGTACAGAAAACGTAGATATCTATTTTACCTAGAACGCCTGAGGAATGCCCGACGTACTCTTAAATCAGCAATAAATAGTGCTTACACTCTGTTCGTGAAAAATGCCGAAAAAGATTTGAAAGTACACCCCCAGAATTTTTGGAACTACATCAATTCAAAAATGAATAAATCACGTATACCTGGTAGAATGCTTTACGAAAATCTAAACTTCTCAACACCTAACACCATTGTCAACGCATTTGCGAAATACTTTGAAAGTATTTATTTACCCTCTACTACCTCGGATCATAACGACTCTAATGATGAAGAACACTTAAGCAATAGTCTCAACTTTTTCAATATAAATTATATTTCCATCGAGCAAATATATAATGCGGCAAAACAATTGAAGAATAAATTCACCTGTGGACCCGACAATATACCAATCAAATTTGTGAAAGACCATATTGAGCTACTTATTGAACCTATTCACATTATCTTCAACATAATCATCAAAACTAAAACTTTTCCCCAGCTATGGAAAATTTCTCGTGTATGTCCGGTATTCAAAGCTGGAAAACAGACCGAAATTATAAACTACCGACCTATTGTCCTAATCTCAGTATTCTCCAAGCTGTTTGAGATAATCCTTGGCGACCTTATGTATGCACATGTGAGAAATTTGATCTCAGACTCTCAGCACGGATTTGTTAAAGCCCGCTCTACCTCCACTAATCTTTGTACTTTTACTCAGTTTGTTTCCGAAACTCTCGACTCTAGAGATCAAGTTGATGTTGTTTATACAGATTTTTAGTAAGGCTTTCGACCGGGTTTCACATGAACAATTGCTAAGAAAGCTACCGTACTTTGGCTTCTCACCTGATATTCAGCAGCTTCTAAAATCTTATTTATCAAATAGAAATCTATTTGTCGAATATGAAGAGTCAAATCATCGACATTTGTTGCTACTTCGGGTGTTCCTCAGGGTTCTAACCTAGGACCTCTTCTATTCCTTCTGTTTATTAATAACATAACACACTGCATTAATTCCCATACATTATTATATGCAGACGACATGAAAATCTTTAGGAAAGTAGATAATTTATCAGACTGCAACTTACTACAGGAGGATATAAAAAATCTCTGTATTTGGTGTGAAGAAAAACAAACTAGATTAAATATTAATAAATGCAAAGTTATGTCATTCACTCGGAAACAAATTCCAGTTCAATTTAACTATCAAATCAACAACTCCGACTTAACTCGTATTTTTGAATTTAAAGACCTTGGCATTACATTTGATCCTAAGTTAACGTTTTCGAAACACATTGATAATACCATCTCAAGTGCCACCAGGTCATTTGGGATTCCTGATAAGGAACTGAAAAGGAATTCACCTCAATAGACACTCTACGTAATTTGTACTATTCTCATGTTAGAAGTAAGCTCGAATACTGTAGCCCAGTGTGGAATCCCAATCACTTGAAATTCATCTCAAATATTGAAAGTATCCAAAAGAAATTTCTAAAATTCTGCTACCTGAAAAAACACGGAATCTATCCTGAAAGAGGATACAACTACAACTTGCTTCTCGAAGAATTTGATCTGTGCTCGTTAAGAAAGCACCGTGAAAAAGGCAACTTGATATTTATGTATAAAATTGTCAATAACCTAGTAGACTCATCAACCTTACTATCTTTTTTTAATTTCAATGTTCCGCGTGTGACATCTAGATCTCGACTACTATTCAACATTGGGGTTCCGCACACGCTTCATCATTTTCACTGTCCCATCTCGACAATGTGTCGAAGCTATAATAACTTAAGCAACGTAGATATTTTCTTTTCGAGCCTATCAAATTTCAAACATACAATAAATCGCCTATTACCAAACTAATTAATGGTTTAGATATAGTTTTATGTTTTATCTTTGCTATTCGAATTTTCTTTTCTTTTAATTTTTCTTTTTGTAATTTCTACCTAATTATGAAATCATGTTCGCAATAGTTATTATGTACACCTGTAATTGGGTTTTCGAACCTGCTGGATGTATTCAATAAATAAATAAATAAATAAATAAATAATTGTTTGTTTAGATTTCAACTTTGATATGTATAAAAACTGCAATTTCTTTACATTAGCAACATTACTAGCAGGGTTTAATTTGAGTCCGATCATTACAGTGCCAACACGTGTCACGAGCACTTCATGCACGGTAATTGACCAAATTTCTATAAATTTCGAAAATGAAGGAACATGTGGGGTATTTGATAATAATATATCAGATCATAGACCAATTTTCTTGGAACTTGATCTGTATCGAAACCACAATAAACAAAATGTTTGAAAAGAAACTTCCGGATAAATAACATCATTCAATTTGAAAAGAATCTTGAGAATGAAGACTGGTCCAAAATTGAATCTGCTCGTAACTTCGATGAGGCTTTTGAAACTTTTTATAATACGTTCATGTATCATTTTGACGGGGCTTTCCCTACAGAAACTTTCATATATCGCGATACTGGTAAAAAATGGGTTGATAGCGAGGTCATTCGTTCTAGTGGAGCTCTGAAAGATCTGTACATATTACAAAATTTTTTTCCAAACTTGGTCACTGCTTACAAGGAATCGAAGCGGAAACATATTTCTCTGATCAAACAAAAGCGTAAATGTCATTATCAAAATCGCATTTCAAATGCTGAAAATAATATGAAGGCCTCCTGGGAAGTAGTGGCTGATTTGACAAACAAACATAAAGGAATAAGTAATATTACGTGGAATTTGGAAGTTGATCCTAATAAAGTTGCTGAGGAATTTAATAACTCTTTCATAGATGCACCCAAACAAATAATGGAAAATATATGTAATGATGAGTTTACTATGCCCAAGAATAATTTCAATTGCTATAGTCTGTTTCTGAAACCTTTTTATGAGGATGAATTGTACACTCTATTGAATTCACGATTGAAAAACAAAAAATCTGCGGGATTGGATGAAGTTCCAGGATTTGTATTGTTGAGAGTATTGAGGGTGATTATTGAGCCATTGACAATTTTAGTTAATATGTCTTTAAAATCTGGAGCATTTACACAAAGCATCAAAACTGGAAAGGTTGTACCTCTCTTCAAGAAGAATGATCGTACTCTATCAGAGAATTATCGCCCGGTAACTGTACCATATAGTCTCGCAAAAGTTTTTGAATATGCATTCTTGGATAGACTTTCATCATTCTTGGAAAAACACGAAGTCATAAGCAACAGTCAGCACGGTTTCCGTCATAAAATGTCTACATCTACGGCAATGTATTCGTTCCATAAACGCATTGCCCAGTTTATCGATAAGGATGAATGCCCTGTAGCAATATTTTGCGACTTGAGCAGAGCTTTCGATTGTGTGAACCATCAGAAGCTGCTAGATATATTGGAGAGTTTAGGCATAAGAGGTATACCATTAAACTGGATTTCATCTTTTTTAAAAGACAGGAAACAAATTGTCACGATGCAGTTCAAAAACGAAAGCCAAATCAAAACCATACGTTCGAGTGGTAGGGAAGTCGAAATGGGTGTTCCCCAAGGCTCCATCTTGGGCCCAATTTTATTCATTTTGTATGTAAATCACCTAGATGCTATAATTGGTACCGCAGATTATACTGCGTATGCAGATGACTTTTCATTGGTTTTGTCCTCCACAGATAGTGAACACCTAATATCGAAATGTATTGAAACACTTAATACAGTATCACCTTTTTTCAATAGCAGAAACTTATTTTTCAATATTAAAAAAACACAGATGTTAAGAATTCACTCTCGTAAAAAACTATTGATGACCTTGGAGTTAAAATCGAAGGAAACACTATGTGCAATACACATGATGTGGTTAGGTTTTTGGGAGTGACTCTGGATGAAAACCTCTCCTGGAAATCCCATTGCCAACAATTATGTTCCAAACTAAATTCTTTAAGATATCTATTCATCAATTTACGAACTGTACTAGAAGTGAAACAGATGTTGAATGTTTACTACGCTGAAGTTGAATCAAGACTCAGATATGGCATTTGCCTGTGGGGCAATGCACCAGGTACGAAAGATATCTTTATTGGACAAAAACGAATCTTGAGATGTATCGCAAGAATCTCTGACAGAGAATCGTGTAGAACATTTTTCAAAACATTTTGTATCTTGACACTTCCATGCCTCTTCATTTTCGAAACCTGTGGCCATGTTTTCAAAAATAAGGGAACTTTTATACGAAATTCTGATATTCATGGTTATGAAACAAGGAACAAGCAACATTTTCATGTTAATTTAGCTCGAAAAAAAATAAATTAATGTGCTCCTGATCATATTGGACTCAAAATATTCAACAATCTTCCGGAAGAACTGAAGGGTATTAACATATTTTCTTCATTCAAACATGAGTTGAAGAATTTTTTATTGAAAGAATGTTTTTATTGTATAGGTGATTTTATACAAAACTAGACTTTGTGATAATTAGACTTTGTGATAATTATGTTTGACGAAAGTGTTTCTTTTTTGATATTTTTATTAGTCTATTGTTGGTTTCTATATATACTATGCATGTCTTTTTTTATATATATACATTCTTGTTTTTAAGTGTAATTTTTTATTTAGATATACTAATGTAATTGTACTAACTAAATGACAATTCCAATACATGTAAACTATGTCGAAAAAAGGAAATAAATATTGATTGATTTGATTGATTGAGTAGCAGAGAGTTCAAGATTATCAGCGTTTATAAAAGTACATGTTTGGTAAAAAAAAATCGAAATTAATTCATATCTTCTAAACGGTAACAGATAGGCATAGGGAAATAGTACATGAAGTTGTTGACAAAGTGATGAAAAATCATAATATGATATTATATACAGGGTGTTCCATTTGAAAAATAAAAGTTGCCGCTACTTTATAGTAGAAGCGGCCAATTTTCAGGTTGATCCGTTGTCTGGTTTGCCAGAAACATCTAATCAACGCTCATCGTGAAAAGCCCTGTATATGTAGTTAATGAATACATGGTAATTATGAGTCCTACAAAATCGTTTTGGTAGAATTTCCACCCTGAATGTTTTCCTCTGTTTGTGGGTGCATACTTGAACTAAACTGCTAACCTGTGAGGTATGGATGCCATGGAAACCTCCCATATTATATCAGTTGTTTGAGACATCTTTAACGCGCAACCAAGTAATAGCCGCGCCCGCTGTTACTTGGCTTCAGATATCGATGAGATTCTCGTCAACTTGTCCAGCCGCCGGTGCCCACTGTGTATGACATTATTATATTCTATTCCATAATTCTCGCCCTATAATGAATCGCCTTGAATATTTAGCTCGAGCGGAAATTTACGAGCAAGAAGTTTCAGAACTTCATCTTTCCGGCAAAATGCATTGAGGAGATGTACAGATCCATTAATATAATAATTGAAGAAAGGAATTGGGATCAGAACGAGACCGAGCAGAAGAAAACTTCCAACTGAAATTAAAAGGAGTTTTCTTTCAAATCGCCCGAAGAGTAGCAAACTCCATTTAAAAACGAAATGCGATGACAAATTATGTGGCGCCTACTTAGATTTCTTGGAAAGTTTGGTTGATCTGCGAGAATGCTTGCACACAAAATGACGAAGTTGTTTGTTTCAGAAAATCAGATATAGTCTAGTTAACAAGTGCTTTTGAGGTCAAATTTTTTTCCCATTTTCCGAAAATTATGATTGAGGTGTCATTCGATTCGGAATGGCATGAAGATTTTTTTTGAGAAAATGCTAAGGCCGCTCGCAAAAATTGCAATAGTTATAAACAATTAAGTGAAAAAAAAGGGGGATTGGTTTTTCGCCAATATCTCAAAAACTATTCGAAATAATTCAAATTTGAAACAATATACGAAAAAAATAGGAAACTTCCTAAGAAAAAGTTTCGACGCCCGGAACTGTAGAACCAATATTTATAATTTTCCCAGAGGGTTGAAAATACGCCCGAAAACGAGTACTCCGGCTTGCGCAAGCCACGCCACCTTCGGACCTTTAATGAATAAATATTATTTAAACTTATTAAATATGAAAACTAAAAATTGAAAAAATTCAGGCGTCTGCAGAATAGTTCAATGAACTATAATCCGTGGGTCAAAAATTTTTATCGCGATTTTTCAATAAGTTATCCATTAGTTAATTAACAATTTTTTGTAGCACGAACATTAACATTGCAAGTGCGATAATTATTATGATAGTTTAATGATCTGAGAATGTTTTCCTTTCGTGGAGCTATTGATCGAAGGTTCAAGGATAGATTTCCGTTGGAAAAATTGGAAAATTGGTAATTTTCGTTTTGTTATTAACAATTTACTAAGGTGAAAAATTATAAAGCTTCATTAAACATTGAAATTTTTTTTTTTATAATATTATTATTGATCCGTTTTCTTATATCAGAGCTACTCAAAAATGATTTTCAATAATTTTTATCTCCTATTGTTTAAAAAATTTTATAAACAAATGCGTTGTTTATGAGAATATAAAAAAAAAATTTATAACATAATCTTTGATGATAATTATAAATTTTCAAAAAAAACCGTTTCAAAAAAAAAAATTATTGCTTAAACACGCATTTGTTAAATAACAATTTTTTTTTATCACTTGTTATGAAAATTAAGGAAGCTTTTTTGTTTTTCAAATCATTAGTTATCTTGGTCTTCGATATTGAAGAAAAAAATTATTATTTAAATTTTCATTGTTTATTTAATAAACAATTTGTTATAAACAAATGAATTATATTTTTGTATTTTTTTTTCTTTCTCTAACAAAACAACCATGTATTATTTTTACAAAAAAAAAATATTTATATTTTTTATTGAACTTTCAATTTTCTGTTCTCTTTCATTTCACCACTCTGACCTGGTTTTTTATGTTTAATTTTATTATAACTTTTTAACTAATGGAGATACAAGGAGAAAATTTGAGACTTATTTATTCTTTATTGATTAAACAACAAATTAAGCCAAAACTGTTTTCTACATTTATGTCAAAATATCTTAAAAACTAATATAACTATGACCATACAACTTATGTAACTTTTTATCTAACGTATATTTATCAACAATTTTAGCTCATAAATTTCAGTTTTGCTAGGTTATTTCTTTAATTATGAATAAAAATAAGTTCGAAAAAAAAAGTTTATCAGCCTAAGCATCTTAGTAACTAAAAAATAATTAGAAATGTTATTTAATTCAAGTAAGTTTATTTATAAAATATCGTTTACAAATAATAAAAGGTTTTTTTTTAATCATATTTTATATTACATTTTTTTTTGAGAACCTTTTTTAGTTGGTGGCTCATAGTCTTCAGCATCATCCCCTTGATTTGTTTTAAGATTATCTTCATTTTCTTCACCCCCTAATGAAGTTTCGACAAGCCCTGAAACAAACAGTGAATATTCTTCACCAGCGGTATTGTTATTATGCCCGTCGTTGGATTCCGCATTGTCTTTTTATGGTCATAGTTATATTAGTTTAAAATATATTTAGACATAAAAGTAGTTTTTTTTTTCTGAAAGATTATTTTCATGAAAAAATGGTATAAATTAAATAAATAATTGAGTGAGAGCCTAAAATTTTAGCTTAATTTGTTGTTTAATTATTAAAGAATAAATAGGTCTGGAATTTTTTCCTTGTATCCCCATTAGTTAAAAAGTTTTAATAAAATTAAACATAAAAAACAAGGCCAGAGTGGTGAGATGAAAGAGAACAGAAAATTGAAAGTTCAATAAAAAATATAAATATGGTTTTTTTTCTCAAAATATTACATGGTTGTTTCTGTTTTTTTAAGTAGAAAAAGAAAAAAAATACAAAATAATTTATTCGTTTATAACAAATTGTTTATTAAATAAACAATGAAAATTTAAATAATATTTTTTTTTTGTAATATCGAAGACCAAGATAAATAATGATTAAAACAAATGGTTCCTAATTTTCATAAAAAAAAAAATTGTTATTTCACAAATGCGTTTTTAAGCAATACATTTTTTTTTAAGAAACTGTTGTTTTTTTTTAAAAATCATAATTATCATCAAAGATTTTTAAATTTTTTTTAATTATCTCAAAAATTTTTTAAAATTTTTTAAAAAATAAACATTATTGAAAATCATTTTTAAGTAGCTTCTGATCATAAGAAAACGGACAATAATAATATTATAAAAAAAAAAATTTTCAATGTTTAATGAAGCTTTATAATTTTTCACCTCAGTAAATTGTTAATAACAAAACGAAAATTAACAATTTTTCAATTTTTTCAATGGGAATCTAATCTTAGACCTTTGAACAATGGCTCCACGAAAGAAAAACATTCTCAGATTAATAGTTTAACAATTATCGCACTTGCAATGTTAATGTTCGTGCTACAAAAAATTGTTAATCAACTAATGGATAACTCATTGATCTATCCTGCAGGCGCCTGAATTTTGTCAATTTCCAATTTTCATATTTAATAAGTTTAAATAATATTCATTCATTAAAGGTCCGAAGGTGGCGTGGCTTGCGCAAGCCGGAGTACTGTTTTTTCGGGCGTATTTTCAACCCACGGGAAAAATTATAAATATTGGTCCTACAGTTCCGGGAGTCGAACTTTTTTTTTAGAAAATTTCCTCTTCTTTTTGCATATGTTTTCAAATCTGAATTATCTCGAATAGTTTTTGAGATATTGGCGAAAAACCAAACCCCTTTTTTTTCACTCAATTGTTTATAACTATTGCAATTTTTGCGAGCGGCCTTAGCATTTTCTCAAAAAATATCTACATGCCATTCCGAATCGAAGGACACCTTAATCATAATTTTCGGAGAATGCGAAAACATTTTGACCTCAAAAGCACTTGTTAACCAGACTAATATACATTCTCATAAATTAACATTTTACAAGTGAAAATATATAAATTGAAAGACTGTATGGGTTCATTAATTGATTGGTTAATGAAGTCACGCGGAAAAACCAAAAGAAATTGATAACAATTAGCATCGAAAACGCCCAAGGAATAACAAAATTCATTCGAATACGAAATGCGAAGGCCCCCACAGACGATGATATCGGTATCGCTACATGTTTCAGGATACCGTAGTAGCGATACAAATTTCATCGTGTGTGTGGTTGTATCAGTATCACGGTATCAGTATCACCGTTTTCATTCAGAGGTTGATGAATATTTCCATTTTTGTAGAAAAATTGTCTAACATCAAGGATTTGCGATTCTTTATAAAGAAGGTCGCTTGAATATCTCCATTCTTTATTTAGAATGTGTTTTAAGAATCGCTTTTGAATGATTTCGTGGGGATGAAGATACGTTTTCGCCACTCCTCCCCATCCTACGATACCATACGTAATGTGACTCTCTACTGGGCTGTGATAGATATTTTTTTTTCGCTGTAGATCTAGAATATTTTTGAATTGCCGATACTTGTACCATTTGAGATGACTGTCTAGGATGATCCCAAGATATTTTATTTCTGTTACAGAATACAGATTTATGTTATTTCCAATAGTAATTTGAGAAAAACGTGGTAAGGATGATTTTCTGTTGGTGAAGGGTGGGGAGAAGGATTTCTCAAAATTAATGGTTAAGAGTTTGCTATCAAACCAGTCTCTAATAATATTAAGATCCGACTCTGCATTGCTTCCGACTTCATCCCAATCACAACACTTATAAAATATTGCAGTATCATCTGCGAAGCTAATTATTTTGGCAAGGAAAATAATCCATTGATATAAATCAAGGACAGAATCGGTCCTAAAACTGCTCCCTGTGGAACACCATACTCTATGGTCTTGTTACTACTCATTTCATCATTGATCTTTACACATTGTTTTCGTTTTCCAAGATATGTTCTGAAAAGCTTGAGGCAATCATTTCTTATTCCTATATTTTCTAAGGTAGATAGTAATATTGGGTGACTTACGGTGTCAAAGTCTTTTGCGAAATCTGAGAACACAGTCATGCACGGCTTACTTTGATTCAGGGATTCGTAGATTTCTGATGTTAGTTCAAGTATGGCGCCCTGAGTAGAATTAACTTCTTAGAAACCAAATTGCATAGTAGTCTTCAAGAGTGATAAGCTCTCTTGCTTTCAAGATTTTTTCGAATATTTTACCAAGGTTTGTGATTAGTGGAATGGACTTTAAGTTTGTTACTTCGGTTTTGTCACCGTTTTTGTAACTGGGACTAATAGGGGTTTTCGAATTTTAATGGATATATTCCTGTTTCTATGGATTTGTTGAATATATATGTTATGGGGTTTGATATGGGACATGCCATTTGTTTAAGGGTTTCTGATTTCAGGTTGTCCATGCCAGGAGATTTTTAATTTTTTAGCTCTTCAATGATATTAACGATTCCACTTGGAGATGTTGGATTGAAAATATTGAGTTATTGAAGATATTTTCATTGGACACATAGATTGGATTTCTAGTAATTTCAGCTGCTAGGTTTCTGCCCATATTGATATAGTTGTCATTGAACCGTTCTAAAAATTTTCTGGGATCAGTGGTTATGTTACCAGATTCATATTTGATTGAGTGTATTTCGTTTGTTTGAAGGTTGTAGACGATGTGGTAACTTGATTACTATCGTTTCGGACGTCCATTCTGATGTTTCTCCACGTTGAGTCCATTTCTTGTGCTCATCCAATCTTACCGGTAACGGTCTCTCTGTCTCTCCAATGTAGGAATCTCCGCATTCACATGTAACTTCATAAATGCAATTCTTACTGATTTCATTTTTGTTGTCAGGTTTGATCTTGGTCAGGAAACTCCGTAAAGTACTGCCGGATTGGAAGCAGCTCTTGATGTTGAACTTGTTTCCGATCCTTCTGATCTTCTCGGGACAACTCTGATGTACGGAAGGCAGATCACTGTGCTTTGTTGTTGCTCTTCAGATGTCTTCGTTCTCGGATTGTTTCAATACTTCTTATACGAGTTTCTTGGATATCCATTCCGGTGGAGGTCCTCTCTGATGATGGTTTAATTCGGCATCTAGTGACTCCACGTCGTTGCATATGTGCGTTGCTCTCTCTACCAATGTTCTCACGATCCCTCTCTTCGTCGAACTCGGATGGTTGGAGCTGTAACTGACGTACTGCCCCGTATGTGTCTTCTTTCTGTAGAAGGAGGTGCGAATTTCATTGCCTATTCTCTCAACGTTCACATCGAGGAAGGGTAAGGCACTGTTGGTTTCCATTTCCATCGTGAATTTGATCGAATCCCTGATTCTGTTAATTCTTGAGAAGAAATCCTGGAGATGTTTGTCTCCGTGATTCCATATAACGGATGACACCTTCATTATATGGAATCACGGAGACAAACATCTCCAGTGTAAGTGTATTCGCTCTTCAAAAGTGAGCTCTGAGAGTCATGTCCAGAATAAAAATGAGAGAGAATCATGTAGACCAGTTTTTCTGACACTAATATTTTGACGATATATGAAATTTTCATTCTGAAAATGGTACCTACATTTGGATTATAAACATAAAGAAAAGTTCATAAACGTCAACAGGACAAGACATACTCGTATAATGAAAAAAAAAACTTGCCCCTCCTTTTCCTATTCTATCTCCGACGAAACAATCACTGATTTATAGAAGTAATAGTAATTTACGTTCCGGAAGTGATATTCTACGGGATGAGTAGGAACTTTCAAACGAGCCGTAGGCGAGTCCTAGAATCCTGCGAGTCCCGTAAAATCACTTTTGGATCGTGTTACGTACAATATTTTTTCTGTAAAGGTTTTGTATGTTGAAAAGGATATCGATGGATAATAACGTATGAACTTTATATAGACAATTACATATAACAATCACTCTTATGATTACATTACTTATGAATATTAATTACACAATTATGATAATTACTTATATTAATATTATTAGGGATATCAAGAGAAGTGGTAGTGTTGAAATTAGAATTAGACGCATCAGCAATTGTACTAGTTTTCGAGATATTGATTTCGTTACGGCCCTTTTCAATCTGTGTAGCTATGTGAATTTTGTTCCTTGAAGAATTTTCTATGTATCCTTCTGCTACATTGGTTGATTTCCATCTTCCGTGTCTCTTCAAGCGAGTAAAGTGGCTGAACTCCTGTGTAAACAGTGCCCGGTGTATTCTTTGGGATTCGGTAATTTAAGAAATTCAGCAATTGTGCAGGCGATTTTTCCAAAAGTGTGAATACCAGTAGGTTGTATAGTACATTTTCCGTTTTCTACGATGTGGTGTGTTTGCTTGACGTAATGACAAATATTTTCGATATAAAGAAATATTATGTCCTCCAATGACAAAGGTTCTATACATATTCGTTTTAGAATTAAGAATTTCATTCACTAACATGGTTGTGTTATCTTTTATATCATCCAAATTCATTTTACAAAGCTCTTCACGACGACAAGCGCCTAAACCAATTATTAATGCAATCTAAAATATAAATTGAAATTAATCATAAGGAAGAAGGAATTCTATTCAATTATATTACCTTTGTCATTAGGTAGATATCATCTCCAGTGATCTATTTCTTCTTTATTGAATACTTTTGATTTTTTTTGGTTTATAATAATGGATTTTCTTTTGAGGAAAGCAATAGCTTTGAGATAGCGGCTTATATCTATATCATTTTAATATCAATTGTGGACTTAAGCATCAGTAATTGCTCCAGGGCTTGATGGCTTTTAGATTTTTCCATCAAATATGCAAGAATCACTTGTTCATTTATAGTATGCACATTTTTATCATTGCTCCATTTTTGAAATAAGTGTAGAAAAATGCATACCTCTCTCTAGACTTTACCGTCAATAATTCATAAGTAGCCGCTTTAGCAGATTCACTAATCTCATGTGGAATCATTTCAGCCTCACTTTCGCTACTGATTTCAATTTTTTTGATTTGAAAAGCGAAAAAACCCACCCCAAAGTTACATGACAAGCGCTGTCATAATAAAATACAAAGTTCAGGTTATTGTCAAAGCCGCCTACATAGATACCCAAAATCGTCCCGAAAGTAACAAGAATCGTCCCGAAAGTAAAGAAATCGTTTCGAAAGTGAAAAAAATCGTCCCGGAAATAGCTACTTTCGGTACCATTTGTGTGGTACTTTCGATTTAATAAATCATACCGAAAATTTTATTTTCGAGACGGCTGCAGAAAAACAAATTTACATCCATTTACCAAACCGAATAACAGTTATTATTCAGGAAATCAGTTGAGCATCCCTTGATGGAAAAATGCTTCTAAGGTTTAAATGTATTCTAGTCCTTCTATGATACAATTAACCATTCAGTTTTGAAATGTCGTTTTGTCATAATCTTTATATTGCGTTGATTTTTACGTTTTTAAATATGTTTATTCGATTTGATTCATTTTATACAGTGCTTCTCAAAAGTCCCCTCCCCCCTCTTATTTTTGGAATGATTATACATGAACAAATGAAATTTGGAAACTGAATATTAAAGGTTGTAAACTTCACTACTAGTGATGATAGATGACGAAATCGTCAAAGATGACATCACAAGGTCATTGTGACCAATAATTTTGAATGGAACCCTACGGCAGGCGACACCTCTTTTAAAAGGTATCGAAAAAACCTATTCAATGATACTTATTTTGTTTGTGTTTATGGCAGTTTAATGGCTCATTAGTAAACATTAAAATTTAAATTCCATTCAGTATGATATTAATTACAGATTTAAGAATCAGTATCTACTTGAATAAATTGCTCGAAGTGACCTCCATTTACTGCCTGACAGTGAAATATCCTATTTTTAAACTCTTCTCGTACTTTTGCAAATGTGTCTGCGGTAACAGCCTCACATTCTGCAACAATACGTTGTTTTAAAACGTCAATATTGTCAGGTCCAGTGGCGTAACCTTCGATTCAAGGTATCCCCACAGAAAAAATCCAAGGTGTGAGGTCGGTGATCAGGCTGGCCATTCCGTTGAACCTCGTCGTCAATCCATCTACCACGACCTCCTCATCCAAATACCGTCTCACTGCACTGTAATAGTGTGGGGAGCACCATTCTGTTGGAATGTTATTTCCAAATTTTCCGAATTCATCTGGATTATCTTCCAAAATTTCAAGGATTTACGGTTCTATTGCGTTTTGCAACAGCTCCAGATAAACCTCTCAGTCAAATTAGTATTCAAAAGGGGCCCAACGATGTGGTTTCCCAGGATACCTGCCCAAACATTCACCTTCTGGGGAAATTGGGTATGTGTTTCTGGAACAGGTGAGGTTTGCGTCACCCCAATACCTCACATTCTGTGTATTTACATTTCCATTGAGATAGAAAGTACTTTCGTCACTAAAACAAATTGTTTTGACATAGTCTGGCTGTTGTTTAATTTTACTTTCCATATTTTCACAAAATTCTAGTCTTCGGTCTGGGTCGTCGTCTGAGAGTTGATGAACCATTTTTAATTTGTATGGATGAAATTTGTTTTTTTTTTTCAACACCCTGTGTACTGTACTTCGACTGACTTCACAGGTAGATGCAACGTGAGTTGTTGAAGAAGTAGGATTAACTATTACTTCTGCCAGTATATCAATTTTTTTCTCATCAGAAATTTGTGGTCTGCCAGATCGTTTCGCATCATTAATACTACCCGTTGTTTCAAACTTACGAAGAAGCTCCCTTGAATAAGTGCTCGAAACGGGGCGATCGAGAAACCTCTCATTGAAAATGCGTTCTGCTGCA
Organism: Gonioctena quinquepunctata; assembly: GCA_018342105.1. Taxonomy (NCBI): domain Eukaryota; kingdom Metazoa; phylum Arthropoda; class Insecta; order Coleoptera; family Chrysomelidae; genus Gonioctena; species Gonioctena quinquepunctata. The sequence goes on from JAFIRS010005532.1 coordinate 22,855, forward strand.
TGAATATTTTGTCCAGTTTCCCCAAGAATTAGGATCGCTGCTACTTCATCACCTGAAGCACGTACCATTTCGCTTCTTGAAGCACTTGAACGTTCGGCTCACAACGGTTTAACAAATTATTAAAATGTACAAAAATATTAAAAGTGTCAAAAGCTGCTAAAACAGTTAAACGTTCGATCAACAATACACAAATTATTAAATGTACAAAAACTTGGACAATTACAAAAACGTCGAATTAGGGAGACTAACAAAAACGTCAGCTCATTTGACAACTATCCAGAGCGGAGCTTGAATTCTGAATTTTAGTATTAACTGATTTAATTCATCACAGCTTTGCGTTTTCAAAAGCGAGTTGCCAAAACTGCCATAAACACAAACAAAATAAGTATCATTGAATAGGTTTTTCGATATCTTTTAAAAGAGTGTCGCTTGCCGTAGGGTTCCATTTGAAATTATTGGTCACAATGGCCTGGTGCACGTCACCTTTGACGATTTCGTCATCTATCATCATTAGTTAGGGAAGTTTACCAACCTTCAATATTTAGTTTCCAAATTTCACTTGTTTATGTATAATCGTTCCAACAATAAGAGGGGGGGAGCGGACTTTTGAGAAGCACTGTATAAAGATATGATGAAAGTATATTACTCGGTACTATATGGAAGAAGATTCTAACTTTCATTGATTTTTGTCGACGAAATATTTTTATTTTGACACTAAAGCTTATCATCTATCTATTACTCGTTTCCTGGACGGGTTTCTGTATACACACTCTTGCTTTCTCCTCTAAGCAAATATGGAAAGGAGGGATGTTCAGGAAATACTTCCATCACTGCTGTTGGTGGTGGTGGTGAACATTGCCCTTTTTATTATCAGACGCGCTTGCCTCTGGAGTTTGTTGAGCTTTTTCTCGTGCACTATTATGTATGTGCCGCTCAGTAGGTGACCATACGTCCTACCACTGTGAGGTAATGCCAATATATTTGTTCAGGTTGCATCCCCATGTTCTCCCATATATTTTCCCATAGGACTCTTCTTGCTCTGTTGGATACTTTTCTAGATGAGCATTTCATGTGAGTTTTCATCTAGAATCATTCAACTCCTTTCCTGTCTGGGATTGTTTCACCACAATCCAGTTTACTGAATCTAGCTTTCTCCCTCTGGTGAATGGTAATATCACTGTCTTGCTGGGGTTGACCAATATTTCTTCTTTTCACACCATCTAGTGATAGTCCTGAGAGCCACTTTTGGATGAGTCAATATCATTCCTCGTACATGCTTACTGAATATTTCATATGGAATATATTGAGCGTAATAGTATATTACATAACAAGAGTTGTAAGAAGCATATAATTCTAGAAGTGCGTAATTGTCTTACAACTCGAGGTTTTACTATACTTTTCTACGACCCCATTCATTCCCATCAAAATTAAGTTCCATTAGTGAAAATATTTTAATCAATCAATTAAATAACTGCAAAGATAATTCAACTATAATAAACTACTATATTACTTAGTCTAGTTTACTTTTGATTGTAATAATTATTAATTGTAACTGTGCAGTTATTAAAACAAAGAAGGCGAGTTGGTTGTCTGATTTTTTGTATTTTCAAAAAAAATACTATTGTTTTCTTATTGTAGCAGTATTATTAATGGCACATGTAATTTTGAATAGTTGGCAGTCATGTTTTTTATAGAATTATCTACATAACTTTCGGCCACTGCTGATGACCGCCAACCACTGTGTCTCTTTAATGCTAGCATATCGCCACCAGCATGTATAAGAATTGTGGCTGAAGAGCACCTGAAGCAATGGCCTGTGTATTGTTTGGGATTCGCTAAGCCCAGCTATTCTGCCACTTGTTTTGGAATACTGCCGATTTTGTTTATTCCAACACGAAATTCAAAAAGAAAGGCAAAGTCTGAACATCTTGTCCTGCAGGGCGTAGATTGATGTAGTTTTTACAAATTGGATAAAAGAACTCGGAAACGACAAATGAACGTTGCGTTTTGGTTTTTGAATCGGCAATATGAATTATCGGACATTTTCCTGTATCCTCCACGGCTTTAAGGTAGTACCGCCACGAGACAGTTGAATTAGGAAATTATTAAAATTTGGCATACGTATTGTTCAACATGTGAACAACACCTCCATGGAATTGTAAGAAGTTTCACCTTCCCGAACCCGAGATATATATAATTGAAGTTGACTCAATTAACACGTAACATATGGACCATGCATAGGCAAACATCACATTATTAATTCTACCGTTAGTACTAAAATTAAGAAGTTTCACAGATATTGTGAAAAAAAATCAAAGTGGTTGACCATCTAGTTTGACAGATATAATCAAAACTACTCTCGTTATTCAAAAGAGTCCACGGGGAAGCGCACATTATTAATTCTACCGTTAGTACTAAGATTAAGAAGTTTATGAAAAACGAGGAGGAGCTAGAGCAGGATATCACAAATATTGTGAAAAAAAATCAAAGTGGTTGACCATCTAGTTTGACAGATATAATCAAAACTACTCTCGTTATTCAAAATAGTCCACGGGGAAGCGCACATTATTAATTCTACCGTTAGTACTAAGATTAAGAAGTTTATGAAAAACGAGGAGGAGCTAGAGCAGGATATCACAAATATTGTGAAAAAAAATCAAAGTGGTTGACCATCTAGTTTGACAGATATAATCAAAACTACTCTCGTTATTCAAAATAGTCCACGGGGAAGCGCACATTATTAATTCTACCGTTAGTACTAAGATTAAGAAGTTTATGAAAAACGAGGAGGAGCTAGAGCAGGATATCACAAATATTGTGAAAAAAAATCAAAGTGATTGACCATCTAGTTTGACATATATAATCAAAACTACTCTCGTTATTCAAAATAGTCCACGGGGGAACGCACAGCCTAAAGGGGGAGCGGGGGGCGTAGAGAAACGCGGATTGTGCCAGGGGACTTTTTAAAAAAGGACGGGGGACCATTTGAGGGTCTGAACGCGAAGAAAAAACTCCTTCTCCTAGTTGACCCCATCGTTTTTAACGATACCCCCTTCCCCAAAGTTCAAAGAAGTACTAAAAAAAAAGTCCATTGAAGTTTTATAACGAAGAAATTTTCTAGAGTCGATTGGGGAGGCAAGTGCCCCCCTTCAAAAAAAATTTTTCAAATCAAAAAGTCGTTTGAAATTTTTCGATTCCGTCGAAAATAATTTCCTAATTCAACTGTCCCGTGGCAGAACTACCTTAAGTTGCGTAACTCATGCTTTCTACAAGCACCACTAATACCAAAAATTAAAACTACCTGGAATAAAAAAGTATCAATACTTGCCTGTTAATTTATATAATTCATTGCATACCTTCGTAAGCAAATATCTGCTATCTGGAGCATTTTGGGAAAAGACATTGATTTATTTTGATGTCAACGTTTTCGACTTCTTACTCTTGAAAACCATCTGATTTTTTTTGACAAAGCCAATAGTTTAGGATAAGTCGCAATGTTGATGTTATCATGGTTTATGTTTATTGTTACCTTAGCATTGAATAAATTGACCAAAGTGACGATGGCTTCATTTATTTGGACAGTTCTTCAAAATATGCTAACATAACATTTTCGGAAAATGAATTGATTTTGAGTTTCAGCTTCCAGTCAGAATTTTCGATAAACTGTTTCGTATCTTTAAAGAGATTTTGCTGGTAACAAATTATACGAAGCATTTTTCGCTCTTTCCACTATATCGGGTGGTGACACATTTCATCTTCGCTACTATTGGACATTTTTCACAACAATTTTCATTTGTGATTAGGGTTTATTTCCAAATGATCTTTTGGCAAATCAAAACTGGTAACAAATCGCGACACAATTATAAAACGTCAAAAATATTATCGGCGAGCAGGCCTGTTATTCGTTTCCATGGCAACTACTGAAGTCTATCTTATTGGTTATACGTCGTGCGATTTACTTTAATGCTACCCTAATTGATTGCTGATCGTGCTCTCTGTTTACGGTGTGTGCTTAAATAGACAGTTACATAGTTGGCGGGTTTACAAATTTCATCATTTTCTGTAGGGGAAACAGAATAGTATATTAAAGTATAGGCACAGTAGAACATTCTACTGTGGTATAAGATGGAAAAGGGTTTAAAACACGCGCGATTTTTTTGGGCAAGTGTTTTAAGACCAGTTATCCACGAATACTTTACGCAATTTTTTTTTATTGGTGCACTTTGAAATTATATATACGGGTATTATTACTACAAAAGTAGGAGATTTAAGCCGGTTCTGGGTCTCCCCCCACCACTATGACGTCACGTGTGACCTTGAATAGTTGCAGGTGTGCAGTGTGTGTGTTTGACCTTGAGATTTGACTTTGAGATTTGTCATTGAGTTTTGATATGTGGGTTTGGTCGACTTTGAGATTCGACTTCAGTTTTGACCTTGAATATGACCTTGAGATTCATAACATTAAGTTTTGACTTTGAGATTTGACCTTGAGTTTTGATGTTGGATTTGTTTCGGCAACCTCAAGATTTGATCTCGATGTTTGTTTGACCTTGACTAATGTTGTGGTGTAGGCATACATATTCTGTGTAGTCATGACCTTCATGAATCCTTGCACTCTCCAAGCGAGGAGGGCGTTTGTCCTGTGAGAGAGCTAAGAATGAACTGCGATTATTGATGAGTGCGCTGAATGTCAAGAGAATCCCCTCAAATCCTACAGATTGCGCATCGCATCGGACTTGTTTATGGTGGGGGTATTTCCGAAATATTCAGGAGAAAGATATTTCGAATCAGTGTCTCCTCAGTGATCTATTGAAAACAAGTCGGTGAAATGTATTCGTGTGATTGTGGTAAAGATTTCACTCCAAGTGATAATCTACGTCGACATCAACGGAAACTTGCCAGGAGGTCCTTCAGTGAAACGAGTTAAATTGAACAATGGCGATGACTCACCACCTGACCACTCTATACATGTAATTGTTGTAATGTGACATTTCCATATTGTCAAGTCAACCTCACAATAGAACACTCGCACAAGGACGAATTCATGTGTTCACTTGGGTGGTGGTGTACACCTCATTAAAAATGCATTCAAATGTCGCATTTCCAGCTAAGGTATCTGAGTGAGAATATGTATACAGAGTATGCACCTTTTTTCAATGATATCAAGCATAAAGTACTCGAGCTATTGGAAAAAACATTAAACTACACAACTCCATCAAGGTCAACATGGAAGTGTTTGGAAGTTATGTCATTCAAACACAGGAATTGACGAACATCAAATCGTTCAATTCTCCCAATCGTATAGCAGATCGATCAACTGATTTGAATGGATTATTCGATGCATTTCGTGACATTATAATTGCCCAAAGTACGGGTTTGAGGAGCGTGATTCAGGTTTGTAGTTATAATTGTTGCAAATGATGAAAGGTTTAAAAAAAGTAATTTTCAGGATGGAGTTGTGAAAATTATGTTCCGGAGGTGAAATAAACAAATACAGCCCCTTGGCGGATCATCATACATGAAACTTCCGGAATTCATTGAGAGAAAAAGGTGTTGTCAACATAAAAAATGAAGACCAATGCTGCTTTGCATGGGCCGTGACATCTGCATTATTCCCCACTAAAAAAAAGTGTCGGAGGTGTCATCCTATCCAATTATGGGGGACTGTCTTGAATGTAACAGGTATGGTTTTTTCCAGAAAAAAATTACGTGATATAAAATGTTTGAGTTTTGAATGATATTTCAGTCAATGTTTATGGTTGGGAATCTAAGATTGAGAAAAAAGGGGTCAAATATGGGTGGTTGGGCCCTTGGGGGCCTCTCAGAGAAAACTCAGAAGACATGTCAATTTATTGCTTATCACAGATGAGGTGGGAAATAGTCATTATTGTTGGATAAAAGATCTCTCAAGATTGGTGTCAAGTCAAATTTCAGCTCATGAACACAAAAATATTTCTGTGATGGATGTTTATTGTACTTTTCGAATGAGCGATTACTGTTGCGTCACCAGATGCACGATTGTAATCATGTATGTACAACAGTACCGCAAACTGATTTCAGAATAAATAAATTTGGGAAAATGGTTGCCTTAATACATTAATGTTTGAAAAATTTCGAAGACAAATGAATGTCCCTTTTTTGTATATATGCAGATTTTGAATCGATTCAAAGCCTATACAAACCACCGAACCGAATCCAGAACTCGCGTACACGAATAGAACCTTCCAACACAGAAGCTTCTCATTTTGCTTATCTGATAAAATGTTCCTTTGATGATAAATTAACAAAATTTGTTTCATATAGAGGTGCTGATGCGGCAAAGGCCCCAATGCAATAGAAGAAGATTTAAGAAATATATATAATAATCATTTGAGGTATTCAAACCAATGACTAAACAAACCCCAGAAGAGGAAGGAATTTCATAATCCACCACTTGTGGTATATGTGAAAAAACCCTTTTACAGAAGGGATTTAAAGTCAGAGATCCCCTGCCATCTCACGGGAGAAAAAAAAATCAGCAGCGCACTCTGCCTGTAATTTGAATTTCAAAATACCAAATTTCATCCCCATTATATGTCATAATATGAGTGGTTATGATTGCCATATGTTCATTAAAAAATTGGGATGAGGAAAAGGATAAGGTTGATGTTATTCCCCAAACTAAGGAAAAATACATTTCGTTTACAAAACATCTCTACACACATAGCTATCAAAGTAAAAGGGAAAAAATTAAGAAAAATTTTTTGAAAATGAGATTTATAGATAGCTTCAAGTTCTTAAGTTCATTAGAAAAGTTGGTGAATTTGTGTGATAAGCAATGTATAGAGATTTAAAATTTTTCCCGATAAAAAAATTAATTTAATTACGAAAGGTGTTTTTCCATATAGTTTGTGGAAACATCAATTGGATCATCCTAATTACCGAAAAAAAATCATTTATGACAATTTTGAGGGAAAATGTATCAGAAAAATTATATGAACCGAACTTTTGGGCACTATTTGAATGAAAAAGGGCTTGGAGAATATTCGTTTATATTTAAAATCTGATGTCCTACTACTATGTGATATTTTCGAAATTTTAGAGGATTTGTTTAGATACATATAAGTTGGATCCAGCTCAATATTACTGCACCTGGATTATCTTGGGATGCAATGTTGAAATATACAAATATTGAACTTGAACTGCTAACTGACATTGATATGATAAATTTTTTTTTCAAAAATTTTCCGTGGAGGTATTAGTCAATGTAGCGATAGGAAGCATATAGGAAATAATAAGTTTATGCCTGATTTCGATCCCAATGAGCAATCATCATTCTTTTTCATTTTGGTTTGCTAAAAAATTTATATGGGCATGTAATTCAAAAAACCATTACCTACATCTGATTTCACTTGGTTAACTCGAAAGAAATCACAAATTTAGACATTAGGCTGTGGCAGACAATGATCCATATGGATTTTCCCTTGAAGTTGACATACATTATCCTCAAAATTGCCGATAAACATTCGACCTTCCTTTTCTGGTAGAAAGTATAGTTGCCCAAATTCAAAAGAAAAATTCCAAAATTGATTCCAAATTTGAATGATAAAGCGTATGTGGTTCATTAAAAAAATTTGGGAAACAGGCTGTCAATAATGGTTTGATTATTTATGCATACTCACAGTCCTAAGATTCAAGCAGTCATGTTGGATGAAATTACATCGATCTCAACACTCAAATGCGTAATAGATCTAATAATAAGTCTGAGAAAAGATTTCTATAAGCTAATGAACAATGCAGTTTATGGCAAAACGAGGGAAAAATTTGACAATAGGATTGATGAAAGGCTTGTCACACATTGGCAGAATGTTCAAAGTATGGGAGCAGGGGCTCTATTGCACGACCAAACTTCAAAGTTTCAAATTTTTTAATGAAAATTTCTTTTGCGATTCAAATGGGTAAAGTAAAGTGTATTACGACAAACCATTGTATTTGGGATTCTGTGTTTTGGAATTATCAAGATTTGTAATGTATGTTTTACTATGGATGTAAAAGAAAATTTGGTCAGAATGCTTCTTGCCTACACCGATACAGATTCTCTAATTCTGAAAGTAAATACCAAATTTTATGATTTCATCAGCACCAATATAAGCAGATTTGAAAATCTAATTACATTGAACATAATAAATTCGGCATACCTGTAACAAATTCAGTCTTGGGTAATTTAAAAGATGAGTTTCCCAATGATCAATAATTAGTTTTATGGTACAGGTGCCAAGGCATACTATGTACAATCTCTTGCAACAAGTAAAAGAGCCAAAGGGGTAAAAGTCTGTGATAAAGAATCAATTGACATTGGAATTACAAGAAAATAGTTGAGAATGGTGGAAAAATTTTTTTTAGGAAGATGAATTCATTCAAGCATCTCAATGATATGTTTACGGAATTAAAAAATAAAGTAGCACTATCTTATGATGATGATAAAGATTCATAATTCCCAATACAACACAAACCCCCCCTTGGGGTCCTGAATTGAGTTCTATCAGTGCGATCCCAATGAAACTATTCTTATATGTAATAACATAGTTAAATCTTTTCTAAAAGAATATGGCATAAATTTCCCGAAAGTAGATTGGATTATTTAATCGCATTATTAGTGCTGAAATAACTGAATAATATCATTCGCAATACTCAAATTAACTGGAAAATGCATAGTTGAGTTGTTAAAATAATTAATATATATAGCATTGACAAAGTAATGAAAATAAAATTGAGGCATACTATTGTGTTTCATTTTGAATAGAAGTAGTGAATCCTCAAAATAATTCAATTTTCAATTCGCCTGCGAATCGAAATTTGTGCAATTATCGTTTCGCGGATGCAAAAAAAGGTAAAATTTATTCCAGAGATCACAGATTAATTTTTCTTTCGCGGTCCCCCGAAACTTCTCCGCGAAACCCGAACCCGAAACCGAGAACCGCGAAACCGCGAACCGCGAAACCGAGAACCGCGAGAAAGGACCCGCGAAACCGAGAACCGCGAAACCGCGAACACGGGTAAAGCCGCGGTCTAAAAAATCAACAAGACCGCGGGCGTCTTGGCCCCGAGCGGTGCGTTTTAAGCTCCGTCTTGACTCCATCAGTCTACCAAAAAAAAAATTGCGCCGCTGCGCCAAAAAAAATGTGTTGGAGCTATATATCTTTAGATCTTTGTCACAATGATCAGTGTGAATTTATCCTGTTGTGGAAGGGAAGGAAATTTATAGAAAATTTGGTCGCAAGGAAATGTAATCATCTTCAATCATACATTAGATCTCTGGTGTTGGTTTAAAAGCCCCACACAAGATGGAATTGTTGCAGGGCAAACGATTGAGGAATGTTGGTGATCCAATTGATGCGAGCGATTGTGTAACACTCATATCCGACAATCAAATAACAGACACGAAGGAAGTTACTCTTGCTGCTGTAAAAAGCATCCGTTCAATCAGCAGTGGACATTGTATTAAAAGAATTGAATCGTTGGAAAAGAAAAATTCTCCACTCATGGAAAGACATCTGATCAAGCATTTGCATGTTCCCACCGCCTGGTTGCCAACCAACATGTTATTGAAGATCCTCAGTTATGTAAAATTATAATGTAGTTAAAACATCTGTTTTCTTGTGTATTATTTGGAAGAAATAAAATTGGAAAAGATGCTTAATTGTGTGTTTATTTAGAATTTGATGGAATCACTCAAACTTTGGTGACAATTTCAGAACATTAATCGATATTTCGTCAGACCAAAAAAAAAAAAATGCCTAGAAAATAAATTAAAAAGTCCTATCTCACCATCTCAATACCAACAATATTTGTAGCAATGATCTGTAAAAAAAAAAAATATTAGTGATATTGGGATATTTTTTCCAAATATGATAATAAAGGCTTATGAAGCAGAAGATGGCGCCCCTCTCACCAATCCCGTGTGACCAACCAAAATTAAATGTATAATCTGCTTTATGAAGTCTGGAAAATCAACACTATTCAAAGTTATCAACTAAACATTATTAGATATTATTTGAGATATTTACAATTTCCTTTTATCCCCCCTCTTAAAAATTTTAAAAATTGTTAAATTTCGTGATAAAACCCCCGCGATTGGCATTAATTTTTTTAATTCTTTTCCCTTCTTCTTTCACTTTGGAACCCGTCAAAAAGGGGTTCATCATATTCAATTGAAGTTGACTCAATTCGTCATAAAGGACGAAACGTTCGACCTCCGTCCCAAACCCTTTTCCATTATCCCTTCCCCAAATCTCGATTAATGGACGTGAAAAACAATGTCGGAATTGAAGACGAGAAAAGGTTCGATTTTTAACTCTTTTCCCCCCACCTTGGACGATGTTGGTATAGGTTCAGCTGAAGCAAAGATGGTCTACGATAATTACCATCGACGGTTTAGCCGCCCCCGGTTTGGGGGATTCCACCGATGGCTTTTCGGGTACTACATTTCGCTGCCGCCTTTTTTTTGGCGGCCCGTGCGAACATGGCGTAGGGGCGTTTTCCTCCAATCCTTTTTGCAGTCCCGAACCGGCAATCCTCTTTGGGGGAGTTTTTCCTTTTTGGAGCCTGTTTTTTTGGTTGTTGTTTCCCCCAAGGAGGCCCGTGGTGAATTCGTTCAACGAACACCTGCGCTTATGCAAACCTCGGGCCAGCGTCGTTCGGGGGAGGGTGGGGTGAAAAAAGAGCTGGAATTTATTCCATTGGGAACATTGTGAATCTATCATCCTGAATCCTCCCCCTTTCCCTTTTTTGGGAGGGCCCCCGCCCCCCAAATCCTCACAACTCTTTTTTTCATCAGGGCGAGCCAAAGTCATAATTTCGTGGTCTTTTGGCGAGCATCCTGCGATGGGGTCTTCTTCATGATGAAAATCTAAAAACTAAAATGTTAGATAGTCCAGGAGCGAGTCAAAGGAATGATTGTTTCGATCCAGCACTCTTTTTTATCCTTTTTTCCCCCACTCTTCGGGAGGGGAGCCCTTTAGGCATGCCTGGCAATATGGGATGGGTGATGTTTACCCCCTTGGGGGGAAAAATTATTAAAGTTTTTTTGGCTCATATTCAATTTTCCCTATGTGGGTTTCTTGGAGGGGGTTTTAAGATCGAAATCATAAAAATTAAACCCCTAAAATGGTGGGACTTCATTAAAAATTTTTATTTTTTTTAGAATTATAAAAATTGCATCGAACGAGAAGTTAAAGGCCCAAAAATGAGGAAAAAGAATTGAATATTAAGGGGAAGAGGCTTCATGGAAGAAGAAAAAACGGTCTGCGGTGAAAAAAGTTTGCTGAAAAATAGAACCAGCAAAAACGTGGACCCCCCAACGATGAGGCTTTGGGTGACGAAGCCCAAAGAAAAAAACATTTTGGGTTTTCCCCGATGATGAGGGGCTAGGTGAAGACGTCTTCGACGACCTGGATGGTGTTGTCTAGAGGGGGTTGATCAATCCATCGATTCTCCCCAGGATACCCTGTACTGTGCAACCTTTCAGAGGTGATGACGAGGAATGGGTGGCGAATCTGTTTTTTTAATGCTCATTCAGCGGAATAAAAAATTTCCTCGGGTTGGGCATTGGATCTACCCAGGAAAAGGTTGAAGAAACGAGATGAAATTTTTTGACCCTAAAAAATTTTTTCCCGGGAATTTGGGAGATATATTTTTTTGCAATGTTGTTTCATTTTAAATAATGGAATGATTGTTATATATTGTATTTTTTTTAAATATAAATTTATTTTGATGTTGACCTTTTTGAATAAATTACCTTTCTAAAAAGTCCTACAATTTTTTTTACTTCCAAAAATAAACATTTCTGCAAAAAAAATGCAAAACAGTTTTTTTTGAGTCATTAAAAAAAATTCTAACATGCCCGGGGCTCAATTAATTTTCCTTTTTTAAAGCTAATAGATCAATGTTGAAATAATATTTTTAGTCAATAAAAATTTTTAAAATTTGGGGCAGAATTTTTTAAACTCGAAATGATCAAGCACTTCCCCCTACCCTTTTTTTCCCCCAAAAACCCGTCCCTCCTCGAATGATATAAATTGGGGGCGAAAACGATCATCTCCCCTTCGTCATCATGCCCCGATGTAACTAAAGCTTCTGCTGACTGGGGGGAATATGTGTTGGGCTGGTGATTCCCACCCCAAGTTTATTCCGTGGATGATGGTCCCATCAAGTCGGGAAAATTAAAACCCACTGGGTCCATTGGATATGGAAGCATCAACTTCAGGACCCCCCAAAGGATTGGGGATCGGCCTGATTCAGAGTCATCTTCGTCATAACCCCTAGATGAAGATCATTTCATGGAATGACGATTGGTGGTTAAAAAATGAGGAAGGTATGGACAAGCCATTTTTTAAAACAGTTCTGCGGCTGTGAGGGGTGCGGGGGGAAAAGAAATGGAGGATGAGTGGGGGATTTTGGCATTTCCCTAGACCGGGGCGAACGGCCGGCCGTACTGCAACCGGTGGAGGACAAAAATTTGGTGGTTAGTTTATTGATGATGATGTCATCATGATAGCTGGGGCGATATTATTTTATAGATTAGAGGTGGGTAGCTTGGAGGGAAAATTTTTTTAAGGTATACTCCGGGGTGATCGATGGTTGGGGCATCATCCACAGGGTTTCGCGCGGGGCAACCCTCTTCCCCAAAAATTTTTTTTAATAATAAAATGGGTTTTCATCAGAATGATGAAAGTTAAAAACCCGGGGCGCACACAATGATATATGTAAATTTTTTATTTTTTTTTTCCCAGGTATTCAATATCCGGGAACAAAAACATAATGTTATAAAGTTAAGAATAAGCAAAAATTTATCTAGTGAAATCACTTCAGTATTTACAAAAAAAAATTTTTAAATTACTGGAAATAAGTCTATTCGAAACTTGAATGATCGACTACATTCTTACCCCCGCTTTATCCCCCCTGACATATCCCCCCATTCCTGAATGATAAAAATACAATCACACTCATCATTTCCTCCTTTGAACATCATTCAAAAACCCCAACCCCTCCATTCCCTAAATATTTTTGGAACGTGGTGATTCCCCAAAAATTTATTGGTTCCACTGGTGGTGGCTCCATTCAAGTGAATGAAGTACTCTTCTTCCGCTCAATCATATGGGTCAATTCGACCAGACTCCCCCACTTCTTTTCGACGAATCGAATTTTCCATGTTGGGATTTTGCTAAAACGTCCACGATGCAACGAAAATTTGGTTTGCCCCTAACGTCTTTTATGGCGATTTATATGATTATTTGTGGGGGGTAAAATAGATTTGGGTGTACATTCTCGGGGGTAGGTACAAAAAAGGAGGTGGTTGGGGCACCATCCACGGGAATTAGGGGGGGGACTCTCTTTTTATCAAGTTTAAATTTTTTTAAAAATATTTTTGGAAATCAAAACTTATATATATATATATAAGGGCAAATATACGATCTCACTTGGGAAAATGAAACATGATGTTATATAGCTCATACTATCATTTTTTAACAATCAAAATCTTTGTGGAATATTTTAGTCTATAACAGCATTCAATGTTGGATCAATAATGTTAGCACTTCATTTTTCTTCTTGGGAAATTTCCCCGTCTGCTGCCATTTGAATATTTTTATTTTTATGCATAACCCCAAAAATTCCAAATAGTAGGTTTCATTATTATTTTTTTTATCATCTCTTTTCTAGGGTTTTTTTTTGTGTGTGTGTGTGTATGTTTTATGTACTTATTCAAACTAAAATTTAATTTAAATAAGTGATTATATTGAATATTACATATATATATATATTTCGTTGTGGTTTATCTGACACGATGAAGAAAAAAAAAATTTTTTATATTTTTTCATACATGTTAAGGATATAAAAATCTAGGGGAACACCCAGTCGACCTCTTCATCCGATTGCAGATATTTTTTGGAGTCATAGTTTGAATCTTCTCAGGTATATTGACGAAGATCTTCTTCTTCATTAGGCCCTCGCTCCAAATTATGACCCCTTTTGAGGGCCCGGGCGGTAAAGGTTGTCTCCTTTCTCGCATCAACTCTTCTATAGTCATTGAAGTTGAACTGACTTGATTGTCCCCGGGTAGATGCACTATTCGAAAAAGGGTTTGGTTTTGACTACCAGGGGGGTTTGGGGGCCCGTGGTAAAAGTCAACTTTTCATATAACTTTAGACATTTTGGATGAAAAGTGTGGGGAAGGAAGAATCAGAAACCATTCAATTTTAGATATCGAAGAATATGAGAATACAGTTAAAGAGGAGTACCCCTCCCCATGGAAGGGGGAGATGGAAGGGAAGTGTCGAAAATATGTGTATAAAAAGGGACACACATCCCACACATCACATTAAAAAATTTTAATCTTTGATTCTTACATTGAGTTTGAAAAAATCATTAAAAAATTTTTTGAATACCGCCGAAAGTTGCAGCATTTTATCCCTTTTTTGAGTGATGGGGCTGAAATTTTTTTTCAAATGATGTGATTCAAAATTTGGGGCAACCTGAAATTCCCCAAACTACAACCCAGATGATTTGGGGTTTTTATATGGCCGAGTTTATCATGATGACGATAACCAACAACACAACAACAACAAGTTTTTTGGAGGGGGGATTTGAAAATCTAATTATTACCCCCCCAAGGGGGGGAAAAAAGTAAAACGGGTAAAAAAAGGGGGGAAATACCCGATGTTACCGACCGGTGGTTCCCCAAAACCCCCTTTTTCAAGGTAAAGGAAGGTCAAAAAGGAAAATTAAGGAGAACAGCACCATCATCATCTCTTTGAATATATCAACGTCATATTGAAAATTTATTGATCTTTCATCGTATGCCCCCGCGAAATGTGTTGGAATTAAAAGTTGGTGAAAAAGGCATCCTTGATAAAGCATCCTTCTCAGTGCGACGAAAAGGATCAAAGTTTGCAAAAAGGGCGTGAAAACCATAGCCCTTTCTTCGGAGCGCATTCAATCATGAAGAAAGACTTGGCAAAATTGAAAATCAATATGATTCTCTGTAGCCAAAGGTTGATGTGGGCGGAGAAATAACGATAAAATTTGCAAAATGCAGAAGGGCTGAATGAATTCCCAACACCCAAAAGGGGGCTTTATGATACATTAAAATTTTTTTTGGCTTGAACAATGTATTTCACGGTGGTGAATGGTTTTTTTAATAAATGTATTGAATTGAACATATTTTTGAAGTGCAAATGAATTTGTGGGTTGTGGACAATTAAAATAAAAAAAAAATTTTAACATAAAAAAGTTTAATTTCAAAACATTTATCATATAGAAATATTACAAAAAAGGGTTAGAATCCATGAATTGTGTTCATTGGAAAAACCCCAAACCCTTTAAAACACTTTTTTTCCTTTTCTCTTCAATATCTTCTCAAATACCCAGAGTTTTCTGCAATTCAGCTTCATGAAGCCCAAAAATTCTTTTAAATTTTCGAGAATGTATGTTGGTATATTTCTATTGGGGACACTTTTAATAATTCCGTGGTGAAGTTGGCTTCATAGCCCTTTTTGTAAATTTTTTTTTTTTCTTTTTCGAACTATGTCATTTTTTGATATTTTGGCTTGATTTTTTTTTCTTCTTTTTTTTTTTTCTTTTGATGATTTTCCCCTTTGAGTGGTTTTTTAATTCGATGGGCATACCTATTGTGCGATTTTCTTATGGTTTTTTTCTATGCGTTATGATTGGGAAAACCCCCATTTTATTCCTTCATTGAAAACCCCTTATAGATCAATTTTTTATTGTTCAATTACTCAAACCATAGATGCTTTTGTAGTACAAAAAATGGAATAATTTTAATTTTTTTTTCGCTCCATCAATGACAAAAATTTTTCTATTTAAAACCCTTTTTCCCTTTCCTTTTTTTTTTAGGGTGGGAAGCTGGTTTGTCCCCAAATATTTAGAGTAACAATGTGACCCCCAAAAAAATTATCGATAACCTTTTTTTAATTTTGGCAAAAAAGGTTAAAATTTCCAACTATTTCCAAAATCTCCTCTACCTTTACGACAGTTGATCTTCTCTGGAAGTTACGACGAGCGGGTTTTGCTCGTCCACAATATGACGTTTGATATTATTAGCCATTCTTCTTCTTGTTCTCTTATATCCAAAGATGAATGATTGTTCAATAAAATTGTATCAATATATAATACCTTTTTCCCGAAAACTCCTCTTTAGTATGATCTCATTTCTTTCCCTGTGTAAAATCCGCTTCAATCCAAACGATCCATAACTCTTTGGGTTTTTTCCCGATACATAATTCTTGGCTTTGATGAAACACTTTCTGTAACTTTTTTTTGTTTCCCTTCCCCCTTTGGGTTCCCCAAAGTATTGGAATTATTTTTTTTAAAGTGGTCTTTGACTTTTTTATTTCTTTGATTTTCTATATCTTTTTCCCCTTTTTTACTTCATACTTTTTACAGTGCTTTTTCAAAAATTTGATATATTTTTTGTTTTTTTATACCAACTCAGGCGGTTTCTTGAGAAATAAAGTTGTATAAATCTAAGTGCCGGGGGTATTGACGTTTCATTTTTTCCACCCCAAAAGGGGAAAATTTCCTCATAAAAACGGACTTCTAGATTCCCCATTTTGTGTTTGTGTTGGGGAAGGTTTCCCCCCCACCATAATTCACATCATTTCACTATTTCCATTTCTAATATTTTCAAAATTTTTTTAGTCTCAAAAAACCTTGCTGGAAGATTCCAAATCTCGTGAACTCGCCATTGATGAAGTGGGTTTTCGAAAGGGGGGTTGGGTATTTTTCGCCACATTTTTTGGTTTCATTTCAATACCTGAAAATGATGTATCGCTGCTGAAAAATTTTTTTTTTTTCCCAATTGGGTGCTGGTTCGGATGGATCGGGGAAAAGGGTAGACGTTTCAAAAGCAAGAAAAAAAGCATTAGTGGTTTTGTGATAGGATCATAAAAAATTTTTGGGGCAATCTTTTTTTTTTCCCCATTTCCCGATGGTTAATTTTTTTTTTGAACCTTCGGTCCTTGAACTGTTACTTTCAAATCCATTTGGTTTCTACATTCATCTCCAAAAAAAATTCATTATTTCGATGAGAGTTTATTGTAGTGACCGACGGGTTCGATGAATGATTAAAAACTTTTTAATTTTAAAATCAGGTATATGGGGAAATATCAAATCCTTTGCGATATCGTCCATCACAATTTTTGATCTTTATCAATGACAAAAAGGGAACCTTTGATCATCCCCGCAATTCACACACATCATTTGAAATTTTTTTGGGGAAGTGACATCGGGCGAGACGTGATCAAAAAAAATGATGTAAGTTCATCTCGTCTTGTTTTAATATGACGATGAAGTTGGTATTGTCACGCACTAGCTGTTTGGGGACTCGGAAAAAGGGGTGGTTTTAAGATAGAACAATCAACATCTTTATGGCGTCCCCTCAAAAAAATGATCGGATAATATCCTGCTTTTCCAAAAAAACCCTCATCAAAAAAGAAAACTGAATTTTTGGTTTTTTATCAGAGGTTTCACAATGTCTGCATTATTACTGAATTTGAAGAAACCCAATCCTTTTATTGGCGCTAACACATTGCGCAAGTATTCCCTTTTTCCGGTTATTCAACGATTTTTAATGAGATAAACGTTTGCAAACGCAATCCTTGTAAAAGTGTCGTAGAATACTTTTTTTCTTTCCACAATTTGACGGACCGATGATTAATGAGCAAAGGGGGGAAAATGGAAGTAGGGGGGCCAAATTTTTAATAAAATTCGCTCCTTTTTTAACCAGTCGTTTTCCATCCAAATTTCTCCCGCAAACTCTTTTTTTTTCTTGACAATGCGCATTTTTTGACGGTTCGACACTTTTTAAACTTTGGGCAAGATGTTGAGATATGTTTCTTTTTAAAGTCTACCCACGGGCCAAAAACAAGAGGGGGGAAAAAAAAAAAAAAAGGCGGGTTTGGTTTTTTTAAAAAATACCGTTTGAATTGCATTTCCTGGAGGATATAAATATTGTGGCCCCGGAATAAATTAAAAAAAAGATTGGCCAACGTCAGGCATCAATAAATTTGGGGGTGAAAAAACACGACATTCAATACTCGGAGAATCTCGACGATATTGAAGCTAGAAAAAAAGCCCCAAAAACTTGAATACGTGCTTGGGATAGGGCTGAAGGACGAAAAACATTTTGAGAGAGAAACCCTCTACTCGTCACCAACGGGGAAAAAAAAGGGCGTTTCGGTATGGGTTGTGATGTGAACAATGTCAAACAACGAAGGAGAAAAATAAATATCGAAGAAAAGGGGAAAAAAAAAAAAAATCAAAAAAAATAGCATTCGGGCAGGAATTGTACAAAAAGTTCGGGATGAATTACATAAAGCTGGTGGTAACAATTCGTGACAAACAATAGAAAAAATGGCCACAACAATGGCATTAAAGCAGCACGTAAATTTGAAAGCAGCAGGCGGAAAAAAAAAAATTCCAACCCGCAAAAATACCTTTTCCCAAATTGGGGAATTTTCCCTTGATCCCAAATTTTTTTCCCCGGTTATCTGCTTTGGGGTATTTCTGGGCTGCGGGTATGGGGAGGAAAAAAATTAGCAAGTGCGAGCAGGAATGATCTAAAAAGGGAAAAACATCAAACAGAAAGATGGAGGCGGGGGGTTTGGGAAAAAAAGGGGGGGGGGTTTTCTTGAAACCATACCCAAAAAACCCCCGGTATCATCTCAAACCATATACAAAAAAAAACTAATTATGCCCCCCCTTTTTAAAACCCTCCAGAATAGATTTACATATTTCCAAAAAATTAAAAATTTCCCACACTTTCTGGGTGTTCATGCGTGATAATTTCCAACCTCAGGACCACGTAATCATGGGGCGCCTCATCAATTTGGATGGATTCAGCGGTCGAGGCACATTGGGGGGCATACGGGAAAATGGAAGAGTTGAAACATTTTGACATTTTTTGGGGGATCTACCCCCCCAGTGGAGTTGGCCCCTTTTCCCCGGAAGGGGACACATGCAGTCGAAAAAAATTTTATAATTATGAACGTGGAAAAAACAAACGGGTTTTGTGGACACTTATGCTTGAATTTCTCTTTTCCCAACCAAAAAAAACTAAAATGGTTCCCGCCGAAATGGATCGAAGGCTTTTAAAAAGAAAAGGGATTCCCTCATCGCATATTAAAGATTACGCAGCGAAAAAAAAGAAAAAAACTTGCAGATATGCCCCAAAAGGGGCATGATTTCTTTTGCAGCTAATGAAATTGCATCGGTTTTGGGGGAATTCCCCAAAACCTTAAGGGAAAAATATTTATATTTTAAAATAAATATTGCTATGAAAAACATATGGACAATCAAGGTTTTGGGAAATCCCCAAATTCCCCTGATTAATGGGCCCATACCTCAAATATTTTGTTGTTTTACCATCGATGATTGTAATATTGGCGCCAATAACAATCAAGTTGAATTGGAAAAAATGCCACCGAGGAAAGAAAAAAATTATTTCGCATGTGTTGTGAACAACAATAAAATGATTTGTTATCCCCATGAATGCATTCAGTCATGTCACGAAAGTTCGAGCTACAAGCTGTTGGAACCAGTGTCTTGGTGCAGACTTCTACCCACCCTTTGGGTGGATAAAATAGCCCTTTGGATTGGGGCTTTTTTTTTCTATGGATGCAACACAATCCCCAATGTCACGGAAAAAACAACGATCACTTTTTTTTATTCCCCAAAAAAACCGCCACAGTCAGTTCTAAACGTTTATAAAAATCCCAAATGGCGCATATGGTGAAAAATAAATGCTTTTTATCCCCAAGAGAACTTGAATTCCCTCTTTTCATCCCAAACATGATGACACCATTGGATGTTTTTCAGCCTCCGAGCAAACAATAATCATTCAAATGTAGATGCAATCAAATTGTGGGGGAAACCCGGGGAAAAAGAAAATCAATAACCCTTTGGGATTCGGGGAAAAAAAAAAATTTAGTGCAAATCGCATGCATGAATCACTCTCCTGTGAAATTTTACCCCTGGACTCATTCGTTGGTTAACATTTGGTCCCCATAAAAAAAAGAAAGAATCATTTCTTTTTTTTTGCGTTGATTTGAGCCGGGTTATAAAAATAAAAAAAGGCAAACAACTTTTTATATGCCCATCAGCCCGGAAGGACGTCAGTTCTCGAAAACCCTTACTCTGCGCATATTGGATTTAAGAAATAATTTATTGATTTCGGGGGGGAAAAAAGTTGTCATATTGGAATTGGAAAAAAAATTACAAAACGAATGTAATGGGTTTTGCTACAAAAACGACAAAACAGTGAATCAAAATTTTTTCACCAAACAAGATCGTCATTCATCAAAATATCATCCAAAAAAAAAAGCTTTCCCCGGAAGAAGGTCATTCCCCCCAAATGTTTGCTGAACGAAAAAGGCCCTACTTTGGGGCGAGAGATCTTAATTTTCTAAACTCAATTGGACTGGGGAAATTTGACAATAAAATGGTACTCGAAGAAAACAGCGACAAGTTGAATATTTTCAATAAACCCGGGGGCGTAAAATTTCTCTCATAAGTCTGCAGGGGGCATACCTATAAGCCGTATGGATCACCATTGTTCAAAAAAATTCAGATGAAACCCCAATTAAATTTAAAAAAATAAAAGGAATCCCGGGGCATTGCCGACAGTTTCTTTTTAAAATTGAGGAAAATTCTTTCCCAAAAAAGGGGGAAAAAAATATGCTATCTTTCCAACAATGTTTTGGGTTTTTCCCCTTCGATGAGATCCCTTATAAAGGGGTTTTGGGGAAAGAGTTGCCGTTTTTGAAAACCGGCCAAAAAACAATGAAGAATGGGGGTTTTTTTTGGGAAAAAACACACTCTCACTTTTTTTTACAACTGGAGGGGGGCTTTCCGACACAAAAAAAACATCATTGATGCACCCAGTCATTTATTCAGTGGAAAACTTCCTCTCAAATATTTGAGGGGTTTTTTCCGAGGTTAAAAAAAGAGTACTGAATGAAAAAAAGAACTGATTTTGATTATAGCTCGTTCTTCCCCGAATTCATATATTGGAACGTTGATGCCTCTTTGGAAATTACAAAAATTGAATGGAAAATAAAACATGTTGTCCCCCATGAAAGCGAACCCCAAATTTTTCAGTAGAATAAATAAAGTGGTCTGAATTCAAAAATCAAGTTGGCTTATCGTATGGGGGGTCTTTAAAAATTACCCTCATTGGGACCCCTCTTTGAACTTTGGGGGAAAAAAAAACCCCCTTTAAAAAACCCCCCTTTCATAATTATTGGTTTCAAAGTACCCTGCATCGAAAAAAAGGGGCCCGGATGTGAAAAAATTATAAATGCTAAAAAACCCGGGGTGTATTTGAACTCTAAAATCTACCCATATAAAACGTTGGAACCTGGACTTTGAAAAAAAAATATTCTCTTCAATTTTTATGCATATAGGGGCTTGTAGTTATTATGACCCAAAAATATGGTGAGCCTTTTAAAGGGGTTTTTAACACAAAAACCCCCCGTTCATCATTGATTGTTTACATCAACCGAATGCTAAAAAAAAACATCTACAGGGGGTATCAAGCTGGAGTTCGAAACAAGAAAAAAAAAATTTCCCAAAAACACCAAAGTCTATGCACTCATTAAAAAGATACCTTCTTGACAAAATCTTGGATGGCTCTGTTCGTAATTCACTTTGAAATGTTCAATTTTTTTTGTACTATTCTGAATTTTTTTTAAATATATCAATAATGTTTATGTGTAATGAAAAATAAATAAACAAGATTTTTTTAAATATATGTTTTATTTCATATCAAATATCTTACATGATCATATTCATCATCATATTCATCCTTTTAGTTGATATTTCTCGATGATGTCATCAGGTAGGAATGGTAAAAAAGGGGGGGGAGAAATCCTTCCCCCTCCCCAAATTTTTTTTATTTTTTTTACAGGGTTTTGCAAGTTTAAGGCTCCTTGGTTTTTTTTCCTCAAAAGTATTGTACCCCCTTTTGGGGGTTTTTCGGATAAAATTTTAAAAAATCTTTGGATTTCATCTTCATCAAGCAAACATTCAAATTAGACTGTAGCATGGAGGACATCTTGACTCAAAACTTTTTGTAGGAGTTCAATCTCTCGATGGCTGTATTGATGTCCCCGGGGGCCGTCAACATTGACTCAGTAATGCATCCACATATTGAAAACTGAAACGAAAAAAAAATTTTTAATATATTTTCCCCCGATATTCAAATAATTTTACTTACATCAGAAAATGTGATGCTCCAAAAAGTACTTCTACACTGAATGTTTTTTTTTTTAAAGGGAGAAATATCTATATTCAACATAAAAAAAAATATATCCCCCCTATTAACATATAAACAATATTATCATTTAATGTAGTTGAATTCTACTAGAGGACGAGTTCTCCCCAAAAAACCCCCTTGTGGACTCTGACCCAAATATGTTATTGTATATTTGAAATCTGAAGCATTTAAACAAAGACATCGTCCGCATTGAATTCATCCCAAATACTTTTTTTACAACCATGATTTGAATAAAGTATCATTATCATCACGTAATGTCATTTTTAAAAGATCTCCCATATCGGGTTATACAAATCGTCATACCAAGTATTTTGAAAGCTTTACCGATGGGTAATGATGATATTGATCTTTTTTCAAAAAAACCCCCCTTTTTAAATTGAAGAATTGATTCTCTTAAATCTACAACTTTTGGAAGAAAAAAAACATAGTAAAAATGTATGAAAAATATAGATTATTTCACCTTATAAAAAAAACACTCACTTTTTTTGAGAAACTTCTCGTACTCTGTAAAATTTTTTCTGATGATATTATCTAACATCGTTTCTCATCCCCCCCCCACACATTTTTTTTAAAAAGGGGCATCCCCCCCCCATTTCCCGTAGATGGGACTGTGAAGGTCATTACCCCTTGGGGCATCAACACACTCATCCCCAAAAATCACCCCCTTTTCTTTTCTGGGAAAGTTTGGGGGGGTTTGAGTTTTTGGGGGGCACAGTTTTGGGGGGAAAAAGGAAAAAAAAAGGACAAAGGGGGAAATAAAAAAAATAAAAGGGTTTTTTTCCAAAAAAAACTCAAGGTCATATTCAAAAAGGGGGAAAAATGGGGAAAAAGAAATCTCAAAAGTCGGCCAAACCCAATATCAAAAAAAAAATGACAAATCTCAAAGTCAAATCCAAAAAGGGGGAAAAAAAACACACACTGCCCCCCCTGCAACTATTCAAAGGGCCCCCTGACGTCATAGTGGTGGGGGAGACCCCCCAAACCGGGGGAAATCTCCTACTTACAAAAAAAAAAATAAGACAAAAATGCAAAATGGTTGAATTCGTGATGTGACTCCCGTATACCTTTCGTTGTCATGGAAATGAGAAAAACAAAAATATTCAAATTTTTGGAAATGCCATTGATGGACGTTCAACCTCATTGCGTTCTGAGAACAAAAAATTTAAATTTTAATTCCATTTCCTCCGATTTACAAAATCGAAAAAATTTAAATATCAAATAACACCAATTTTTTTTTTTAAATTTTTTCATTTATAAATATTAATTGTTATATAATGTTTGAATAAACTTCTGCTTTTTTTTTAAAATATTTTTTGGGTTTTAAAAAAGGTACTCCTGTCAGATCAAAAAAAAAAAAATTTTCATTAAGACTTACGTTTCTCGTTTTTGTTGATGTTGCCTTGGTTTTTTTAAAAAAAAACCCGTTTTTTAAAGTTCCCCCCTTACCTGGGGCCCTTTTTTTAAAAATTGGAAAATGGGCAAAAAAAAAAAAATTTTTCCCCTCTCTAAAAACTTCCCATTTCAGTAGTAAAGCGGTTACGAGCCTATGTTGGTCGAAATTTCCGGCTATATCATTATTGCTTCTTTACGTGAAAATTTTTTTCCCTTTTTAAAAAATGCACCATGTACGGCTTGTTAATGAAAATATGTCGGAAAAAAATAAAACAGACCCCCGGGGGAAAAAAATGGGAAATAAGAAGAACCGCCGCCGTTGAACAGCCGAGTTTCAGCACCCACCAGGTCTCCCCAAAAGGGGGCTCTTCCGCGACTCTAAAAAAACTGTGCAGGTAAAAAAAAATTTAAAATGAAATGCTGTTTTAACTTTTTTTCAATCTTTTGTTCAGTTTGAGATCTGTATAACTGTAAAATTTTTTTTTAATTTTTTTTTCCCCCCAAATTTTGGGGGAAAACGTATAAAGGTTTTTTTTAACATTGATTGTTTTTTTTAAACCAAAGGGAAAAAACCAAAAAAAGGGGGGGGGGTTTTCTATTCGCCCCTTTTATTTTATGTTTTCCATCATATTTTTTTTTGTATGATCACCCTAACTTTTACAAAAAGGGGTCCGATTCCGATAATTCTTTTTTGGGGGGGATAGGATGTACTTAATTTGGTCCCATTTGATTTTAAAAAGATGGAATCCACCAAAAAAAAAAAAATTGGGGGAAAATGAAGGATATTGATCACTCACCCTCTGGATTATGGTCCGTTAACCGATTCTATCAGGCATACCTTTGTACTAAATCTTCATTTGGATTATTCTTTTTTGTTGAAGAAAAAGTTGATCATTTTGGATTTCGAATGGGATTATCCCCCTCACGGGTACGAAAATAGGAAATATTTGATTTTTCACTCGTGAACATTTTTTTAAATATGAAGGACAATGACAGATCGCTAATGTCATTTTTTTTGTTCCCCCTTTATTCGTCACAATCATTATGTTTTTTAGGGGGTGGAAATATAAAAGTAATGAAATAAACTAAAAAACAACAAAATAATTTATATTAAACAAATAGTAAAAATAGATAATCTATTATTTAACTGATAAAAGTTGGGAAAAAGGGGGGGTAAGATTTTGGGGGAATCCCCAAAAAACAAGTGGGGAGTAATTGTTTGATCTAGAAAAAAATTGAAAAATAAAAACTGTTTTTTAAAAAAAAAGGGAAAAAGGAACTGAAAATAAGAAATAAAAAAAACCTTCCCGGGCTCAATAACTGAAAACTAAACAAAAGGGCTAATTTTGAGTCGGCGCCAAACCCAACAATAAACGAAGATCATTGAATTAAAAAAAAAATTATCACAATGTCACCGCGCAACCGATCATCATTTTACGCCTTATCTTATTCTTTTTTTTATTTGTTTCGGGGCTCCAAATTTTAGCATTAGTTTTGGGGGCTTAGTTATTGAGACTATGAAGGGGGTTTTTTTTTTTTTATTTTTCATTTCCCCATTTTGGGGTTTTTTTTTTTAAAAGTTTTATTAATTAGATGGAACTCAAATAAAAAAGAAGCCCCCCCCTGTTTACACGAAAACTGAACAAAACTTCATTTTATAAAAAAACACATGGAACGGGAATTTTTTTTTTTTTTTTTTAAAAAATTTTTCCCCCGAAGAAATCTCAGAGATTCTGAAAAAACAAATAAGACTTCACAATAACCCCAAATTTTCCAAATGAAACAAGAACAACCAACAGAGGAAACTGGGGCATGGAATATAATACTTCATGCATCTGATTTTTTTGAGCCCTGCTAAAAATGTGTGGAATAATAAAAAAATTCCGTTTTTTCGTTCTGTGAAGGAAAAAAATCCGGGGCCAATTTCGCAGTCAAAATCGGGGAAAAATATAAAAAAAAGGGAAAATTGGAAGAAACCCCACTTTTTTCCCCCCAAAATTAAATTTTTTTTTGGGGGGGAATTCCGTAAAAATTTTTTTTAAAAAAGTTGAACTAACTAATTGTCAGTTTTTTTTGTAGAGTTTTGATAAAAAGGGTCACAAATCCTTTTTTTATCAATGTTTTTCCCCTTTTTGAATATCTGGGAAAAGGGGGGCTTTCCACTTCAAAAATTTTAGGGTGCGACCTTCTTTTTAAAGTGGTTTTATATAATAAAAATTCCCGGGTTTTGGAAGCCAAAAAGGGGGGATTTTTTTTGGGGTTTCTCGCCTGGGCATCGACTCCTAACCCTACAAAATGGGGAAAAACCCAAAAAAAAATCCCATCACCCCTCCATTATCTACAAAACAGAACACCTTTAAAAAAAGCGTGATTCAAGGGACCAAAAAAAAAAATTGGCTTGTTTCAACAACCTCAAATTTCTAGGCGTTGGTTGTTGTCATTATTTGGGTGTTTTATTTGAATTTGTGAACAAAATGCTTTTTTATCTTGTATCTAATTTCCAACTGTTTTCTGGACCGACCCGTTTGAATTTACCCAAAAAAATGAATTATACAACCAAATTTTAAATTAAGGTCCGTTTTTTCCCCCAAAAAACAGTTGGGTTCTGTGTGGGGAAGGTGTTCTGTGTTTACAGTCTACTCCTACAATGGTGGGGTTTTTGGGGGGTCTCCCAAAACTGGGTTTATGATACCAATCTATCTTTAAAAGGGATTATCAAGTTTTTTTCTTTGTGTTGAGAAATTTTATTATTACTAATATTTAAAATTTCATTTTTTTTATCTCTAGGAATGACCGAAATTATGTCATAAACATTTACAGAAAAAATTTTAACTAGATTTCAAAACCCCCCGTTGTTCTTGATGGTCAACCATATTTTTCCCTAAAAGTTTTTAAAATTGAAACGATCAAATTCTCAAACATGACAGTGTTACCGCTAGAAGAGACATCGATGGATTAAATGCTGCCCAATTTCTTTTCCACATTCTTGATAAATTATCATTACTATAAATTTTTATTGCCGACAACCCCTTTTTTTCTTATCAATAAAAAAAATATCTTAAACTTCCACCTCAGTTTTCCCAGTTGTCTCGTTAAAATTATGTACAAATTTTCCTATGGTTTTTGGTTTTGTGTATCTTTACGTCTGACCATGGTTTATTTTTCCCAAGGTTTTTAAACCCCCGGGAAGAACTACTTTCGGTGGGGTATTTCCAAATTTTTTAAAAAAACCTTTTATTCAATAATATATATGGCAAGTAACACCCTTTTTTTTATACTTATTATATTTATTATATGAGAAATCATTGTTGAAGAGGTTTGATAAAAAAATTTTTAAATAAAATTCGAAACGTCGGAAAAGAAAACAAAGCATTTTCCCAACGATACTGACCCAAATCCCAAGTAAACTCCGAAAAAAAAAGTTATAACTAATTTTGCTCCATTATATTCATTGTATTTTTCCCCTGAAGAAGGCCAATAAAGTCGGAAACCGAACAAAAAACCCAGAGTTCATCTTATTTTTTTGAGGTTTCCCCGAAAAAAAAAGATTCTTCTATATATATTTATATAGCAGTCACGGACCACTGACGTGGATTAAAAAATAACTTTGAACTCAACAGCCCCCACCCATTTTTTCTGTTTTGAAAAATTTTTTTCCCCCGAAAATGAATTATTACTCCCATTTTTTTCCTTTTTTAACCAAAAAAAAAAGGGGGAAAAATCGAATTTTTTTTTTCCCAAAAAAAAAAAATTTTGGGGAACCGGGGTCCCATTAAAAAAATTTTTTCCCTTCAGTGGATAGGGGAAAAAAACCTTAAAAGGTTTCCCCCATTGAAATTTTTTAAAAAAAAACCCACCCCAAAGGGGAAAATTTTGAAGGGGGTATTGATTTTAGGGAATTTGGTTTTTAAAATTTAATACTTTAACTTTGCGGGTTTTCCAAAATTTGGGTGATTCTTTTTTTTTAAAAGGGGAGGGGTTTTTTTATATTTAGATTTGGGGTGGAAATTTTTAAAACCCCCTTTTTTTTTGGAAAAAAAGGGGGGAAATTTATTTTCACTTTTGAACATTGGCACACACATCGTAGTTGACAAGACAGATCCTTTTGAAATTTTTTTTCCCCCTCCGTCAAAACCATTATATTCTATGAGAGGAGGAATGATATACAATGTAATGAAATGAACTAGAGAACAACAAAAAAAAAATTTTTTTTACAGCAAATAGTAAAAAGATAATCATATTATTTAACTGGTAATAGTTGAAGTAAAAGGGGGGGTAAGTAAGTATTTTGGGGAAAAAAAAAAAAAAGTAGGTAATTCAGTATATTTTACCCTTTGAAAAAAAAAAAATTTTAAAAAAAAAAAACCGAGAAATAGGAACTGAAAAGTAAAAATCTCCCATAGTCCAGTAACTAAGCCCTAAACTAACGTAAGTAACAATTTTTTAGTCGGCGCCAAACAAACAATCAACAACATCAATAAATTCTTAAAAAAATTTTCAGAATGTCACCCGCGCAACTCGAAGCCATCTTTTTTCGCCTTACCTAATTCATTTTTCTTGTTTGTTTGGCGCCGACTCAAAATTAGTTACTTACATTGTTTAAAGGGCTTAGTTACTGAGACTAAAATTTATTTTTTTTTTTACTTTCAGTTCAAAAATTTTTTTTAATTAAAGAAAATTTTCCCCCCAAACTTTAACAATGAGAATGTATCACATACTTTTTTTCGTCCCAGAAGCCTTCCAGTAAAATTTTTTTTGAATAATTAGGGCTTAAAAAAAACTACGATTCTGATTTCCCAAATCTACGTAAAATTTCATTTCTATCTGGGTCGGGGGAAAAATTCTGAATTTTTGGGGGGGGTCAACGAATTTCAAAATTGAAGAAAAAAATTTTTTCTCATATATTTTTTTTTTTCTTTTTAATGAAAAAGGAAAATTTCATTTCAAAAAACAGTTCCAAAGGGGGGGTCGTTTTTTTACGACCTAAAATATTAATCTCAGTTGAACATTTGGGAAAAGGGGGATTTTTTTAAAAACGAAAAATGAGCTTCGAATAATCAATTTCTGCTCGAAAAAATGGAACAGATGTGTCAAAGCATGAAATATAATCCTCCATGTTGCTAATTTCATAAGCCTCGCCGAAAGTGAGAACGGATAATGGGGGAAAAAACCCCCCTTTTTTTCATTCCCAGAAGTCGGAGGAAAAAAGAACCCCTAAATCTCGAAATTGTATATATTCAGAGCAGGAAAACCAATCACAAAATATCGAACTTTTTTTTAAAAACCCTTTAATAACTTTGAAAGAAAACTATTCAAGTAGGCTGCTCATTGTGACTGGGTTTAATTGGAATTTAGTAAGCAAATATTGTTGATTCTTCCTATATTTCCGGGGGAACTATGAAAGAAAGATGGTTTCAAACTGTTCCGATATCAATTTTTGGGGCCACAAATGCAAAAAAAAAACAGGAAAAAGGGAAACGTTGAAAAAAAAGGGGAGGAACGAGGGCGGATAGAAAAAGGGGGTACAGGAACAGGGAAAAGGGGAAAAAATGATCGGTTGAAAAAATTTTTTGGAAAAGAAAAGATTTTTCGGGCTTTTTTCCCCAGAAAACAGCGGGGAAAATTTAAAAACCCAAAGGAAGAAGTCGATGAAAAAAAGCAAAGGCGGAGGGGGTAACGCATGAGAAAACCATGCAACAGAGAGAACTAGAAAAGAAAAATTCTTTGAAACCAAGACCATTTGGACAGGACTGCCACATCGTAATGTCAGAAACCGCCCCCATAAATGAATTTTGGATTACCCCCACATCAGCCCCTGCAAAGATCACATTTTTTTAACAAGAAGATGACAAATATTTCCTCAAGCATCATAGAACAAACATTGCCGGCCATTAATTCTTCCTTTTTTCAAAACAATCATGGAAAACGAAATACCAAAGAAAAAAATTCGACAAAAAAAAAATAAATAAAAATAAACTGAAACCCATATCGAAAAAGGGGAAATTGTAAAACGTATTGATTCTTATGATGTAACAAATGCTACTCACCCGTTTCGGAAAAAAATAGGCGCCAAAGAAACCCTTTTGGATAACAAATGGGATAGTATCTTAAAAAAAAAGAACGGGACAAACTCAAACAAGAAACTTTCAATAACCCTAATGATCCAACATCAAAAAAATTCCCTTTAAACCAATTCTCTAATCAGAAAAAAAAATTAATTACTTCAAACGAAAGGGGAAAAAAAAAAATTCTTCAAAAAATGTATGGGACGTAAAATGTACTCCCCAAAAAAAAATCCCAATTTAACAAAACATAAAAAAAAAATCTGACAGATGATAAAAAAAATGGCAGAAGCTTTCAAGGGGAAATTTTTGGGGAGAAAAAAAGGAAAAAACATTCTCAATTGAATATTGAATAGAAATATTGTTCTATCAGATGTAGTTCAATGTCAGCGTGGATTTAGCCGGGGAAGTAGTTTTTTTTTTAGACATTCCCCCAAAAAAATAACTTCATTTTTATCGTGGTTTTTTCTTTTAAAAAAAATTTTTTCTATTCAATATTCAATTGAGGATTTTTCCCCCTTTTTAACGGGAACAAGATGGAAGATAGTGACTAAAGTTTATCTTTCATGCAGATGATTCCACATCTGATTTTTTGAGGGATCCTGTTTATTTTTCGAACGAATCAATTTTTATACCCCCCCACAGGTTTCAATGTCAGAAAACACTAATTTAAAGGACCCTCCAAAGAAATGTTTCTAAGTTTTTTTCCCCCCTTTTTCAAAAAAGTTGTTCTAGAAAATGTGTTTCCCCCCCTTTTACTTTTTGATGATCTTTGGGAAACGGAAAAAATTTTTATCGACAAAAAAATGAAAAAGACCTATGAATGCTGCCTCTTTTTGTCACTGCTACAAAAAGATTTCTGGTGAGTATCTCCCTTTTTATCCTATATGAGTTCTTTAAATTTTGGGAAAAGAAAATCAGATAAATCTGAATAAAAAAAAAAATTTTAATTTCAAAATTTTTTTTTTTGGGAACGGTCCTTTCAGAATATCTATCAGATGTAGTTCAAAGTCCCGCTGGTGTGGGCCCCATAATAACAGAAAAAATCTCAGTCCCCCGAAACAAAAAACGGGATTCCTCAATATGAACTTATAGCCAAATAAAACCAGTTCCCCCGGGGAAAAAAATAAAAAAAGATATCCTCCACACTACCAAGCTAATCGAAAAAAAAAAACCCCCTTAAAATTTTTTTTCATTTTTAAGATGAGAAAAACAAAGGGGGGGCCTATAAAATATTATTTTTTTTTTTTTATAGTCAAACATATCATCACCTCCTAGTTCGCGTATGTGAAAACAAAGTTCTTGATAAGCAAAGTATAAATTCAGATTTTTTTTACAGCTCCCCCCAATTACTTGGTCGAAATACTGAAACTTTTTTTTTATATTTTGACGACAAAAAAACGCTATAAGTTATGAAATTTCGACAGCCCATTATATAACTCAATAGAGAGAG
The DNA here is from genome assembly GCA_018342105.1 of Gonioctena quinquepunctata. Taxonomy (NCBI): domain Eukaryota; kingdom Metazoa; phylum Arthropoda; class Insecta; order Coleoptera; family Chrysomelidae; genus Gonioctena; species Gonioctena quinquepunctata. The sequence goes on from JAFIRS010005532.1 coordinate 54,092, forward strand.
AAAAAACCCCCCGTATTTATCCTTTCCCCTGACAAAAAAAATCTTTAAAAGCTGTTGATTTTTATGACAGGTTGCAGATAGCTAGTGTGGGAATGAAATTGGGGTGCATCGTGGTGGAACAGATTGATATGGGCGAGAGTTTCGAACAATCACTCTCGGGGGTTCATCATGAATCAAAGAACATGTATCCCCAAAATGAGGTTTAAATTCATTCAATTCTTTCAAAAAAAATTTTTTGATTTTATCAACGCTGCAAAAAAAGATAAGTCAACGGAAAACCCCAAATCGATGGGTTTATGACCTCAAAAACCGTTTCCATACCACGATAATCCCAATATACCGTTCGATTAAAAAAAAATAAACATTTTTTTTTTGCGGTTAAAACAAGATGAAAAACAATTGAACTAATTATCGTTTAAAACCTTCTCAAGTGAACAGTGTTGGCTATGCTGAGTTGGAGTAAGTTCATGTGTATTTTCTGTTTTTATTTTGGGCAAATTGTTTTTTTTTTTTAATACGAATTTTTTAAAATTTAAACTCCATAATTTCTAGTTACTGAAGTTTTACAAAAAAATTTTTTCCGGCCCTTTTTTTAAATGTCACATTGTTTATAAAACCCATTTGATTTGTAGACTAGGGAAAAATTTTTTAAATTTGACATTGAGAAAAAAAGGGAAAGACGTGTCTTTTGTCTCCCAAAGTCAAACGTTCCCATATTGAATATCGAAAAACAGAAAGATTCCAAACTATTTGATGATAAACGAAAAAAATTTGGGTTTTTCCTTTTTTTTTCTCAACCACAGTAAAACAAACCCCATTCAAAATGAATAAACCAAAAAAAAACCCCCTACTCTAAAATCTGTGTGGGTCCAAAAAAATCAAACCCCAACCCAACCAATTTATGCTGACAGGTAATACCCCTAACCTTTTTTTTACAATA